>MJUU01034576.1:55697-78360 GCA_002080025.1 Modiolus philippinarum
TAAACTTGAATGTAAGTCAATCATGCGGAAAATATAGGTCAAAGTGACCTAATTTTGCCTGGATGCTGACCTACCCCCAAAGATGCATGCACATGCAAGGTTAGATGATCCTACCATGTACAGTTACTTAGATCTGAACTCGGACGTAAACTTGAATGTTTGAACTCGGACGTAAACTTGAATGTAAGTCGATCATGCGGAAAATATAGGTCAAAGTGACCTTATTTTGCCTGGATGCTGACTTACACCCAAAGATGCATGCACATGCAAGGTTAGATGATTCTACCATGTACAGTTACTGAGATATCAACTCGGACCTAAAATTAAATGAAAGCCAGTCAAGCGGAAAATATAGGTCAAAGAGACCTAATTTTCCTGGAGGCTGTGAGTTAGCCCAAGATGCATCTGTACACAAAGTTTGATGACCCTATCCTTCATAGTTACCAAGATATATACCTAAATGCGGACGCGGACGCCGGGGGGTACTCCAATAGTCCCCTCGTTGAGGCGAACTAAAAATTGTGACGAAAAACAATGACGTCTCGGCAAACAGAAAGTGCTTATGACGTAACTTTAAAATCGGAATACACGATAGATTGGACCATAAGAAAGATCTGTGCATAATAACAATTGAATCCCACTTACAGTTTCAGAAAAAATTGTGACGAAAAATTCCATATGCTGTACAACAATAAAAAAAACAATGAAGTCTTCGGCAAACAGGAAGTACTTATGCGGTAACCTTGAAATCTACATATACACATCGGACCATCATGAGGAAGCTTTTGCCAAAATATGAATTCATTCTGTAATGAAGTTGCTGAGAAAAGTGTGGTTACGGACGGACGAACAGAAGTAAACCAGTATACCCCCACTACTATGTAGCGGGGGTATAAATATTAGACTGATACTGGAAAATGATGGAACTTCATGTCCAAATTCTTCTATGTATTTTTTTAAAATCTAAGGCAAACATTGTTATTTGTGATTTGGATCTCACTGTATTAAAACGATTGTTTTGTGGTTTCTTTAAAATAAAAAAAAATAAATAAACTGCTGCTTCCGTAACATTGTACTCTGATCTACATTTCTAAGGACAAAACATTCGATTCTTAACCTTGAATCATGAAGGCTACTAATACACCTGCCTTTATGTTATACGAGGACCTTAACCTCCATACTAACGAAAATAAATGATAATACATGTATATCATGTGTATGACAAAGGTAATTATTCCGAAGTAAGAACATTGTCCCATGTTTTCGTGAGTGTACATTTTATGGTTGACACTCTAGTGTCAAGACTATGAAGTCTATGCTACACAGATTTAACATTTACAAAGGTTTCCGAAATAACATAGCTAAATACGATGTATTTTTTCATAGATAAGAGAGGATAAAGATTAATATTATATTATTCGAGAAAAAAATTAAAAGGTTATGTAATAATTGATGATGGAAAGACGAGTTTGAAGATAAATCTCTATATTTTTTATGCGCATTTGGTACCGCGACATTTGTTATTGGCGCCGGACATAAACAGGCTTGAAACGGAACGATCTTGCATGATTTGAAAATAGGAGCTCCACATAAAATTATATATAAACTCCATTGAAAGAGGATCGTCAGGATACTTTGCAACTTTACTTTATATACGAGATCTAAGAAAAGAAATGACTAAATACCAAAGTTACTGTGAATTTAAATTCTACATATGCGCATTTCGACAACTCATGTCTCTTCAGTGCAGATAAACTCTAAACGTTTGGAAGACCATAAACTCAAAGATGTTTAAAACTGACAGAGAACAATCAACCAATCTGATATAAACGTAAAGCCAAAATCAGCTAGGGACAGAGCTTTGCATGAGGGAGATACTCCTTAGAAAACACTAGAGCATATATTTGTAAAATACGAACTTTTCAGTTTAAGACGGTTCCTAAAATCTTTGAAGCCTTTAACCGAAAGAAATGCTAAAAGCCTTTATTCATGGAATAGGACCAAAACAACTAAAAACTTGTAATTGACTTTCCAATACAATACAAGTATTCCTATAGTCCAAAAGAACGAAAACAATAGTCAGATAGGAAGCAGAAACAGCAAAAGTGTCATTATGTGTCTGAATACTCGTTTTCTGAATTACCGAAAACACGAATCACCCGTTATTTCTTACTTCTATTAAAACCATTCAACAGTCAAAAGTAAGTTACAAAATAATCGGCAAAAATCCATTAAGTTCCTAACTGAAGGTTCAAAGCTGTTACCGTGAAATTTTAGGTAAACCAAAAATAAGGTTTTTGTTTGTGAAGAAGAACACTAAAGTTGTTTGCGATGCCAAAATAATACTCTCTCGGTAGAATTAAGTTAGATGTCATCAAATCAATCTCGAACATTCTCGAAACATTATGGTATATAACTATTGCATAAATGGTAAAAACGATAAGTTTATACATAAAATTATAAACATATCGCTTAGAATGGTACATACGATAGATGTAAAGAAAAAAGTGGGCAACAGGAAACATCTACAATTGCTGAAGATTACAATCACATGCCGCAATCTGCGAGGGAACTACACAGGAAAAAACACAAATAAGAAAAAAGACAAACGTAAACAACGATAGGAACTAGGGACAGCCGGACTTGGTCGCGGCACAAGCAAAAGCTAGCGGTAGGGTTAAACCGGTTAATGGGTACCCAAACCTTCCCTTTATCTGTCCCATTTCCCTATTGTATAATATAAAATACGAATAAAACCCAATTCAGGTAGACATCTAATTCCATGACCACAATCTTGAAAGGAGAGAAAATGACAATACGTAATTTTGAAAGATGGATCTAGGGGTGCTCGCCACTAAACTGTCGGCTAGCTCAAGGAGCCTAGTCTGCTGGTTTTATAGGTTCACTTCTGAGGCATAAAAAGAAACTATATACATGCACTTTCTGTCAAATGCAGGAACACCTGGCTTATAAAACAAAAACAACTTCCTGGCATAGGAAAACGTCTTTTATGTCAGAGCTTCAATTATTTTCAGGGTTCCTAGATTGTCATATTTGATTTATTTGCTTTCTTTCTAAGAGTCCTTTAACAAAAAGTGGTCTGAATGCAATGACTGTTGTCTTTGACAAAACACAATTTCACAAATGGAATTCCAAAATAAAAAGATTATGTTGCATATGGTTTTCTACTGTGCCATATCAAAAAAATACTAAAAATTGTAGAAAATCTAGAAAGGGTTCTTCGGAACAACGTCCGTTGAAAATTTTTGCACTACCTCTTTTCAAATAAGAGTTCAAATATACAAAGAAGTAATAAATTGGTTTTGAGAAGATGTCACAGAATATTTTTGCATCTATTCTTGTTTTCAGGACCGAGCATTCACAAAATTTAAAATACGTTGGCTATATCCCTTTGCAATCAATTTATAGAACAATAAATAAGACAAAAATTGATCCAAATTAGAAACAGAAACGTCTTTTTCATACGGAACTAAATTGATGATAGAGTCAATATATCTGTTTTAATCTTGATTAAATTGTAAACAGAGAAATGTGAATTGTCAACAAAATAAATTACAGTGGAGACTTTAATAGAAAAATATTAACTGCTCTGCGAAATATGTCAGTCAGTGATCACGAGCAATTTTTACCCAGTGTCATGATTTAAATACACCTACAGATTGACAGGCCTAGGGAGCAACCATTTGATTTTAGGGGGGCAAGGAATGAAGATCCGATCCTGGATATTTTTTTATGCAATCTTTGAGCCTGACAATTTTTTCCTCACTGAAAGCAAACCTGTTGTGTTTTTTTTTCAGCCCAAGCCAGAAATTTTGCTTCATAAATATCATCCTGGTTATTTTTTCTTCAACTTCCCCCGTCCACCAAATTTCTGACCCTGGAATTTTTTTTCGAATTGCTTCCTATCCCCCTATAAAAATCAATGGTCGCTCCCTTATCAAGACATTGTAGGCTTCAGAAAAGAGATGACGTCTTGTCACCAATTTTTTTACAAACACTAGCTTTTCAGTTAAACACTCTATTGCATGTCCAATCTAAACCATGACAGAAAGTTTCCTATCATTGACGATTGCTAGCGAAAACTGTGACAATAAAACTGGCAAGTGCCAATTGATTATGTGGTCAACAGCTTTTATGCTTATAATAAATGAGAGTTACTTTATAAGTCCCCATTTTACCAATTAATGAGTGATTATTAATTACAATGGTGGATCCAGGGGGTTGAGTGCTTAGGTTGGAAAATTTAAAATTCCTAGGGTTCATTCTAAAATAAATGGGTTCAGGGCCCTCCTTTATGGAAAAATTATGGGTCGGACCCCCTTCGCAGAAAGTCTAGATCCGCGATTGAAATATATCGACAAAGCTACATCTAAATAAACAAGAGCTGTCGCCGAATGGCAGATAGTTATACCCCCGCTCATTGAACCCTGAATCAATATGGTAAGTGCAAAATTAAGTGTGTATGGACATAGTACAAGTGTGGACACAATACAAGCATTTACAAAGTTGGACAGAAAAATGAGATGCAATTAATCAGATAACAAAATACCGAAGTTACTGTGAATTTACTTTCTGCATATGCGCATTTCGACAACTTATGTCTCATCAGTGCAGATAAAATCTAAACATTTGGAAGACCAGAAACTAAAAGATGTTTAAAAACTGACAGAGAACAAATAACCAATATGATCTAAATGTAAAGCCAAAATTAGCTAAGGACAGAGCTTTGCATGAGGGAGATACTCCTTAGTTTTCAACAAAACTTACAAAAATTTAGATATTGTAAGGTTCCAAGTAAAATCGGTTTTCGGGTCAGCACCGAAGTATTGACTACTGGGCTGGTGAATACCCTCGGGGACTAACAGTCCACCAGCAGTTGCATCGACCCAGTGGTAATAAATAACAAAATACCGAAGTTCAGAAGGATGAAGGGCATAAAGATGGAAATGGAGTAATAGTCAGTTTACAGGAAGTAGTATTTCAATATGGCTGAAAAGGGGAGACACGGTATAATACCCAATACTGAAACTCCATGCCAAATATCAAGTTGCTGTGATATGCGGTTGCTGAGAAAAGTATGACAAAAAAGTCACATTTTGAAAATTTAGGTAAAAACGCACCAAGTCATTTAACCGGAAGTAGCCCAGCAATTAGGCCAAGAATGAGAGACGCAATAAACAAAGCAATACTTAAGTTGCATGCAAAATATTAAGTAGCTGTCATGTGTAGTTGCTGAGAAAAATAGGACGAAAAAGTCATAATTTTGAAAATAAAAGTTAAAAAGACAAGAAGTCGGTAAACAGGAAGTGGTACTTCGATTCGACCGAAAAATGGAAGTCCAGTATAGGAGCCTCTACTGATGCACCATACCAAATATCAAGTGGCTGTCATATGTAGTTGCTGAGAAAAATGCGACGAAAAAGTCACAATTTTGAAAATGAAAGTTTAAAAGGCACAAAGTCGGAAAACAGGAAGTGGTGATGCAATATTACCGAAAATGGGAGACGCAGTATAAGATCCCATACTGAAGCACCATACCAAATACCAATTGGTTGTCATGTGTGGTTGCTGAGAAAAATGCGACGAAAATATGTGTGACCGACGGACGGACGGTGGTTAAACAGTATAACCCCTCCTTCGGAGCGGGGGTATAATAAATGCAGAAAATACTGTGAATTCAGCATCTGCCGATGACCATTTTGGCAACTTATGTCTTCAGTGCAGATCAAATCAAATAAACAATGAATGCATAAGGATTAGATACACATTAAACAAAGTCTTTACAAATGCATGCTAAGACCAAGCAATTGTTAAAGGCTTTTTTTTTGTTGTCCTTTGTTTTGAAGTCACAATGAGGCCTTCAACAATGAGCTTTGCTTATACCTTATAGCAAGTTCAAGACGGCCCTAACACCATTAACAACGCTACATAAACACATGGATGCTAGATAGTCAACGAACATAAAATTGATGACAAGGTGTTCTTACAATCGCTGTGACCTTTTGCCCGACAAAAACACAATTTCTACATATAAATAGCCACAGGTACTCATCAAGTCAAAGCATTTGGAAGACTATTAACCCAAATCATATGAAAGCTGATAGAGAATAACTTACCAATACAATCCAAATGATAAGCAAAATTCAGTTAAGAACAGAGCTTTCCAAGAGTCAAATACTCCATAAGTTTTAAAGACAATTTTCAAACATTTAGATATTGCCATTGATAACTGCTACTTGATACTGTGGTATAGCTATCATTTAGAAATGGCACTTGATAACCTGGTTTACATTCTGATTGTAAAATAAATGTACCTGTCATTGTACAAATGTACTTGATACTGTGGTGTCGTTAGATTGAAAAAGTCTTTGCTATCATTGCGGAGTGTCTCTTGATACTATGTTTTATTGTAATAGAAACTTGCATATCATTGCTGAGTGCTTCTTGATACTAAGCTATTGTGCTATTTGATTACCTACTGTAATCAAACTTACCTATCAGTGATTAGTGGTATTAGATACTGTCATTTACAGTTACAATGTACTCAAAACTTACCTATCATCGCGGAGTTGCACTTTGGTTATAACAGAAACTTGCCTATCATTGCTAAATGCTACTTGGCTGTGGTATACAACCTTAATATAATCACAACTTATCTATCATTGATGAAAGCTACTTGATGCTTTGGTAAATCCCAACTTATCTATCATTGATGAATGCTACTTGAAACTTTAGCTTACAAAATTAACAAGAAGATATATATCATCGAGTAATGCTATTTTATCATGTGGTATACAGCACTACAATCATTGAAACTTCCCTAAAATTGAGGAATATTTTTCGATGATATGGTAAACAGCTTTTGTGATTAAAACTTACTTATCATTGATGAGTGCTACTTGATAATGTGGTATACAATCCAGTCTGTATCTTAACAGTTTGAAAGCTTCAGATTGAGGTAACAACATCAAAAGTCCATACAAACTTTTTATTAAATCTTGGTTATTCTGAACATCTAAAAGCTGCAGGCGTAGATCTGAAAATAACACAAAAAACATATAAAGATGCATGTAAGACTTTCATCATTTAGTTCACTTAACCCATTTGAGTTACAGTCTCTTAGGTTAAACATTTCAACTTGTCACATCATATTAAAAATCCCAAACACTGTAAAAATGTTCACATTTATAACCTCTTTACCCCATTTAATTCCCACACTTATTGTCTTATTAACACGTTCAGTTTTTACTTTCCTAATATTAAAATTCTTTACTTACATGCAAATATTGGAGACTCTATCAACTGTACAAGTTTGTCTATTTCTTTAAGGAAATCTACTGTTACTTCTAATTCACCACTGACAGTATATGTTAAGAAAATTATTGGATGAATTATATTTAATTCAATTTAAAACTCTGCTGATTCAAGTGTCTATGATCTTCCACTTGAATATGCTCAAAATAAATACTCAAGTTATATCTTTGGTTGTTGCAGAAATCTGATTTAAAACATCGTAGTTTTGTCCTTAGCCATAATTGATATTACTGATTATTCGGATTTCGTTTCGTTTTATTCACCTTTGTTGCTTTGTTTTGCGTCGTTTTAACCTGGAGATGAGATGTTGGCTCTTTGACATTTACCCCATTTCCTTTCTTTTTCATATTGACATTTTTTTAAATCGTGGATTTCCTTTGTTTGGGTTCTAGTGCTAATGATGAGGAATTAAATACCGAAATGGTCATACAGCTCATTAAAATTAATTGCAGTTGGAGTTAACATATGTGTTCATTTACTCCTTATCCTTTCGTAAAATATGAATGCAAGGTCCTTCACATCCCTAAGACCGACGAATATAAAATCAAAACAGTTGACAGAAAATTACTGTTGGCAAAGAACAAAATAATAAAACAGCAATGGTCCTGACTTGGTACAGGCATTTCAAAAAAAAATGAAGGGTTAAACCGGGTTTATGGCTAGCCAAACCTCCTCTTCCTTTGCGTTTGTGTCCGGTAGCAACTCCACAGCAATTACCATTCCAAGGTCGTAGACAGTTGAAAGAAATGATCATCCCATTAAGTAAAGAAAGAATCTTGAATTAGAGTTCGGACCAAACTTCAAATTTTTCCACAAGGAACTGGTATCTATTTAAGAAATTTTTAATGATTGCATGTAAAGGATGCTGGAAATGTTTTAAGCACATGAAAAGGACTACTGTTGTAAAGGATGTTTTAGAATCCTACAGGACTTGAAAAAGTGTACTAGTCTTGATAGCTGTAGAAGAATCTTGGAGGAAATCGAAATTTATTTTTCGAAACGACGTGGGACTAACGCACACTCTTCTAAAAGGTGTTGGATTACATGAAAAGGTTGACTGGCTAAAGTATGTTGGAGGATCTCTGTGGCTCATGGAAACGCCTAATGGTCTGAAAGATATTGAAGAATCTTGAAATGAAGCACTTGAAATGGCTTCTGTTCTAAAGATAGTAAGAAATTTTAAAGGACATGGAAAGGTCCACTGGTATAAAGAATGCTTGAGAAGCCTGGGACACATGGAACAGTCTATTGGTCTTAAGGATGTTAGAAAATCATAAAGCAAAAAACAAGGTCGTAAGGTCTATTGGAAAATGCAGAATTTTCGGCCATATAAAAAAGTTTACTGGTAGAAAAACTTTGTAAAATCTTGGTTGACATGAAATGGTAGACTGGTCTCAAGAATGTTGGAAAATCTAGAGGCACCAAAAAGGTCTAATGGCTATTGAAGATTCTTTGAAGACGATAAAAGTCTTCTGTTCCTGAGGATACTGGATCATCTTATATCACATGGAAACGTCTACTGGTCTAAAGGATGTTAAAGATAATCTTCAAGAACATTAAAAACTTTGCTAGTCTTGAAGATGTTAAAGGATCCTTAGGCACAAAGAAAGGGTTTCTAGTCTAGAGAATGTTAGAGCATCTTAGAGGACAAGAAAAACGTAGTCTGGTGTAAAGGTATTTGGAGAATTTTTAGGCATATAGAAAAGTCTACTGGTAAAATGGAGAATCTTGAGGCACATGGAAACGTTGGCCAGCATTAACACTTTCCAGACGGACGACGTCTTGAGACATCGTCGACCCTGTGGTTACTCTAATGTCCCTTGCGGTATTCTATACATTGATAATTGAAGTTTGCCATACCCCCGTCCACCATCCAACTCCCTGCGTTCATTAATTAGTATAAAGATGCTGAAAAAGTCTCTTTTAAATTTGTCAGCTCATTTGCATCTAATTTGCATAAGTTTGCAAAGTTTCGAAAACAAAAGAATTGTACAAATTCAATTCCGCCTGGAAAGTGTTAATATGCGAAAGAATCATGAAGCAGATGAAAATGTCCGCTAGTCTAAAGGATGTTTCTGAATCTTGAAGGATATTGGAAGGTCGTCTTGTCTAAAGGAAATTGGAGAGTCTTGAGGCACATGGCGATATGTCCGACAGATTCTGGAGAATCCTTAGGTATCCCAAAACGTCTCCTGGTTTAAAGGATGTTAGAGAATCTGGAGGACATGAATAGGTCGAATGTTTTGGAATTTTTTTGGCACACAGACAGGTATGGCAATCTTACAGATGTTGGAGAATCCTTGTCCACATGAAAATGTTAGCTGGTTTAAAAGGATGTTTAATAGGTAATCTTAGAAGACTTAAAAAGTTCTACTGGTCTTGCAGATGTTGTATACTGTTTGAGCCCAGGGAAACATCTGTCGGTCTAATAGATGTTGAATAATCTGTGGACACTGGGAAAAGTCTACGATTGTAAAGGATGTTGGGGAATCTTTAGGCAAATGGAAACGTCTATTGGTCTTATTAAGGATGTTAGATAATCTTTGGACACAGAAAAGGGTCTACTAGTCTAAAGGAATCTAGAAAATCGTGATGGTCCTAGAAAGTCTACTTTTCTTCAGGATATTGTAGAATCTTGATGGACATGAAAAGGTTGACAAGTCTGGAGGAAGTTGAAGAATCTTTGGGTACACAGAAACATCTACTGGTCTCAAGGATGTTCGAGACCCTGGAGAAAAAATGCCTTATTGGTCTAAAGGATGTTTAAGAATCTTGAAGCACCACAGAAAGACTTACTGGTCTCAAAGATATCGGAGAATTTTGTAGGACTTCAAAGATCAACTTGTCCGGATGGTGTTGGAGATTCTTTGGGCACATGGAAACGTCCACTGGTCTAAAGGATGTTAAAGGAAATTTGGACACACGGAAACATCTACTGATCTCAAGGCTGATGAATCTTGGAGAACAAGAAAAGGTCTACCTCTTTAAAGAATGCTGAACAATTTTGACACACATAAAAAGGTTTGATGGCCTATAAGATGCAAGGTATTCTTGGAGGACATGAACAGGACGGGGAATGTTAGATAATCCTGAGGTCTTGCTCGAGAATCTTGAGGCACATCAAAATGTCTTCTGCTCTAAAGGATTTTGAAGAATCTTGGGCCGCATGAAAGCGGAAATTATATTTGAAAGCAGGAAGAAGATTTGATGATCAGTAATTTAATAGCAATGGGGATAAAGTGGCTGAAGAGATTATTGATACTGATAAAATATGTTTGTTTCTGTAAGTAAAGATTTCTATAATAATAACAATCATTAAAGTTTACAAATTACATCCTTTATACCAGTAGACCATTCCATATGCCCAAAGAATAATAAGGTCAGCTAGCCTTTTGGGGAATCTAATGACACATGGAATCGTCTACTGGTCTAAACTGGAGGACATGGCAAGGATGTCTGGTCTTAAAATGTTTGAAAATCTTGTGGCACATCGGAGTCTGCTGACCTAGGGACATTGGAGAATCTTGAGGCACAAAGAAAGGTCAACTTGTCTAAGGGATGTCGAAGATGTATGAAAAAAGTTACTTATTTAAAAGATGGTATAGAATCTGGAAGGCAGTGAAAGGTCTGGACTAAAGGATGTTTGAAATTCTTGTATTACATAGAAATTCTGCTGGTGTAAAGAATGATCAAGAATCTTAGGGCATATCTACTTGTAAAAGATGTATTTTGTAAAGTTCGTAAATTTTATCATTATTGAAATGTTTACCAACAGGAACCATATATATTTAATCAGTAATTTTGGTATTTTGTTATTTGTCACTTTAACAAGTTTCTTGTATCCATTTTATTCCCATTATCATGTCTTAAAAAAATTTTAATTCTCTTTCATTTTAACTGGTGTGGCTATGCTATTTTTTAGCAGAATAGAAAGGAGGGGTGGTATGTTTAATGGCAAAACTTTCCTGTAAACTTTTCTTTGTACCAAGAAATGCTGAGTTCAAACTTAAATACAGATAGGTACCACAAGGACATAATTTGAAATAAGGAAACAACTTACTATGTCCAGCTAACAAATACATTTGAAACATATTGATACAAGTACAAAAAACATGAACAGATATATCCTGATGAGAAGGGGAACTTACCAAAACTACAAGTTACTGTGCATAAAATTTCCCAAGCCTGTGAAAGCCAAGGGAATTTAGACCCAAGACTTGCATTTTAGGCATATCCCAAAGCTCATGATATTTCATTTTAATCAAACTGAATGTCTTAAACTACAAAGTGCATAGATGATTCTCCAACAAATATGGTAACAAGTGTATCAGTGAAGGGTAAAAAAGGTAAATACATTTTGGCAAATACCAGAATAAAACATAGAAAGCAGCCACAGCCTGCTAAGCTAACCTCGTTGTGCAGCATTGTCACATGTTGCACATGTCAGTAAACAGGTGTGGTCATTCTTTCTAACAAATTTAGTCACGCATAAAATGTAGTTCACAGACTGCATCCAAAGCATTCACTGAAGCTGTCATCCAAAAATGCATCATGCATACCAATATGGTTGCTGTGGGACATGTCAGTGAGCAGGATTGGTCTTGAACCATTCTACCTAACCAAGGCGCTCATCCCTAAGATGTAGGTCACAGACAGCATCCGAAACATGCATTGTTGCTGTCATCCCAAAATGCATCATACATACCAATATGGTTCATGTGGGAGATGTCAGTAAGTGGGAATGGACTTCAACCATTCTACCTAACCAAGTCACTCATTAGTAAAATGTAAGTCATGGACAGCATCCGAAGCATGCATTGTTGTTGTCATCCCCAAATGCATCATACATACCAATATGGTTGATGAGGGACATGTCAGTAAGCGGGAATGAACTTTAACCATTCTACCTAACCAAGTCACTCATGTGTAAAATGTAGGTCACAGACAGCATCTGAAGCAAGCATTGTTGTTGTCATCCAAAAATGCATCATACATACCAATATGGTTGATGTGGGACTTTTCAGTAAGCAGGAATGGACTTTAACCATTCTTCCTAACCAGACACGGAAGCTGATCCCGACACAGATGCAGGGGTATCATATAAGCCCCCCTCTCACTTCATGAGGTGAGCTAAAAAGTGAAATCCACTATTCATGTGAAGAAAGTCAAGGATATTTAAAATACACCATGGCTATTGACCAATTGACAAACAGCTTACTTACATAAGGTGTAAATATGTGATAAATATCATAAAAAAGAGGCATATATTACTTTTTTTTTACTCTGTCATCAGCATGCAAATGAATTTGGCAATAGGTAATGGGATTTTCAGTAAGGAATTGGAAAAGTCTGGGAAATGTGGCTAACAAAATGATATAAGGAGGTTAATACAGTCCCAAATATATAATTCACGTCATATAATAATATAATTATGCAATAACAGTACAATATTTAATTTTCCAAATTGAATCAATTGTAGGGGAGCTTGTATACAGATATTTTCTACCATCAAATCAATATTGATGCCATCAGATATTCAAATAATATACTTTGATTCTAATGCAATAAAATGATTTCATGCTGTATATTTTGTTGTGTGTTTGCTTTGTGATAAGGAACCTGACCGAGGCATGCAGTCAGTGTAATTGATAGTCAGTTTTGACTAATATAATCTTTTCTTTTATATAAATGTTGCAGTAGAATCATGAATTGTAGTACATTTTTGTACAGAATTATTTAGTTATCTTTAATAAGGATACAATGTTTGTAATAATTGACAGGCATGATGGTAATTCTGTGACAGGAAACACAGAGACACTGTGGCCACAGGACTGTGACACCATGACTTGTATAAGTTACAAAACAGAGAACAACTATCCTGAAAAAAATATATATAAAAGATTGATATAAACTAGAAGTACTGTGGTCCGCTGGGCCACAAATGAATACCCCCACTTCCGAAGTGTAATACAATTCTTTAAACAGTTGTCCAGACCAAATTTGAAATTGCCCCAACTCATAAAAGCCAAGAAAACAGGAAGTGGTAATACAGCAATAGTTTAGTTATAGATAAAAATCAAAGAATTGGCAAACAGGAAGTGCATGCACAACAGACTTGTAAATGGCTTACACATTACAACTCATTTTTATAAAGCTCCAGTCCAAATTTGAAATCATTCCCACCTACAGAAGCCAAATAAACTGTGATGAAAAATTCTCATCCATAGTGTGTTAAAGTAAAACTTCAACATATCGGAAAACAGGAAGTGGTAATAAGGCAGACCTCAAAATAGCTCATTATTCTAAAGCTCCTGACCAAATTTGAAATCATTCCCACCAATACAATTCAACTACACTGCGACGAACATTTCTCATCCATAGTGTGTTATAGTAAAACTTCAACATATTGGCAAACAGGAAGTAGCAATATGGCAGACCTAAAAATAGCTTACACATTACAACTCATCATAATCATGCGACCAAATATGAAATCATTCCTACATATACAAGCTGAGAAAACAGTGACGAACATTTCTCATCCATAGTGTCTTATAGTAAAACTTCAACATATCGGCAAACAGGAAGTAGCGATAGGACAGACCCGAAAATAGCTTACACATTACAACTCATCATAATCATGCGACCAAATATGAAATCATTCCTACATATACAAGCTGAGAAAACAGTGACGAAAATTTCCCACCCATAGTGTGTTATAGTAAAACTTCAACATATTGGCAAACAGGAAGTAGTGAAATGACAGACCACTTTACAACTCATCCTAATCAAGCTTCTGACGAAATATGAAACCATTCCAACATATACAACCTGAGAAAACTCTGACGAAAATTTCTCATCCATATGGTGATATAGTAAAACTTCAACATATCGACAAACAGGAAGTAGCAATACAACAGACCCGAAAATAGCTTACACATTACAACTCATCATAATCAAGCTTCTGACCAAATATGAAATCATTCCAACATATACAAGCTGAGAAAACTGTGACGAAAATTTCTCATCCATAGTGTGTTATAGTAAAACTTCAACATATCAGCAAACAGGAAGTAGCAATATGACAGACCCAAAAATAGCTTACACATTACAACTCATCATAATCAAGCTTCTGACCAAATATGAAATCATTCCAACATATACAAGCTGAAAAAACTGTGACCAAAAATGTGTGAAGGACGGACAGACAGACGGACAGACAGACGGACAGACCAACAGACGGACGGACACAGCCACCACTATATACCCGCCGCTTTTTCAAAGCGGGGGTATAAAAAAGGTACATTTGTTGGAATGAGGAAGTAAACTCCTTTGATCTGGATGGAACCCACTTTTTTCTTGAACCTGGTGGAACCCCTTTTTGAACGCTGGATCAGCAAGTGACAGGGGTCTAAAATCTAGTTAGAATTTCTGATATTTCACGACTTAAACTTTATTATTAGAATCTATGAAAAATAAGGTAAAAATTTGGAGTCATAGGCCATATAAATATGAGATCTGTCATGTAAAAATCAGCTACTTTGGTTAGAATATTAGGGAAAATTTGCAAATTTAAACAAAATTCAAATTTATTTTAGTTGCATCCGAAAGAATATTTTAATATTTGAAAAATTATTAGCTATTGTACTTGCCTTCAATATGCATGAAAATTGGGGGCACCGATCTTAATTTGGAATACTTATTATTTCTATATAAATTATCTCCCCTTAATAGAACAGTCATTTGCTGAAGTTCAATATTCTGCATGATTACCCAATAAAAGTGGCATATTCGAAGAAATTTAACTATTATAAACATGGAAAATCATATTGCCAACATTCCCATAGTGAACTGCATTTTTTGTCAAGAATGATGCACAGTTTTAAACTCCCTTACTACCTTAAAAGATGCACATTTTTTTTCATTTTCTGCTAAAATGATTTTTCAAAGGAAAATGGGGGCCTTGGTGGTAGAGTGGTTAAAGTAGCTACTACCTATACAACCACTGTAGTCTATCACCACTGCGGTGTGAGTTCATGCCCCACTTTGTACATTACAAAAAAGGATGCACTCGACTTACAATCATAAGTGATAAGGTATGTCAGTTACCGGCCCAAGGTCGGTGGTTCTCTCCGGGCACTCCGTCATCCTCCACTACTAAAACTGGCCGTCATGAAATAGCTGAAATACTGCTGAAAATGATGTTAAACCCCATATCAATCAATCAATCAAAGGAAAATGAAATCTTTTAAATATGCCCTATATATGTATGTCAAAATGTGAATCATCGATTTAATTCTACTTTGCATTAAAGATGAACATCTTTTTTTTTCAGTTTGAAATATTTTTCAAAAGCACAAGGAAATTGAAATCTATTGTATATAAAGCCCAGCCATGAAACCATCCTCTTTCGTTAGAGATTAAAAGGTTCCTACTTTGTAAGAGATCAAAGATAGAGATATCTTTCATAAATGCAAGATATAATGTCTTTTTTCAAGAGGATTACTGCTTAATGAAAGAATAAAATGTAAACTTTCCTTACATGAGTAAAAGATGGACCAGTCTTTAATTCTGATAAAATGATAGTATCTAATTTTTTCTGTAACATACTTTTCACTGTTACATCAAACTGTCCATGAAGTTTGTTATGACTATTGTTAATGAATAAAAAATAAATTGAGTCTGATTGATCATTCTAAGCTCATCTTAACTAATAAATGGCCAAATAAAAACCAATGTTCTGATTCCAGAAACTATGGGCAACAGAAAGATAATATTCCTTGTGATGAACTGTTTTTCTACCTGTCAGTCTATTATAGAGTTAATTTATTTAGACATATTTACCTGAGAATTCAGATTTTTTAATTGACTTCTCAGCTCAAATAACTCTGTAGACGTTAACAGTATTGTGTTGAGTGTTTGTACCATTTTCTTTGCGAAATCTAAATCTTCTTCAAGTACGAGTATTTTAGAAAATGACTGGAAAATATCCTCAGCATTTAATAAATGGGAAAGTTGTCTGTAATATGATCATATAAATATAATATAACTATAGTCATGATAATAACTCACACTAATATAAGAGTATTGTTAATATTATAAATTTTCTTGAATTTTAATGTAAAATTTTCATGGGGAGACATTTTGAAATTTTTGTGGAATGATTTTTAAGCAGCTTTATAGGTATATCAATCAAAATGGAGTACCGTAGTAGTGTAAATTTTCTACTTCTACAGAAACTGTTTCTAAGAAAGATATAAACAAGGTACATGTAATGTCCTTTTTAAGAGATAGAGTGCACCCACATTATATCGCCACCTTTTTGGACCAGAAAAATTTTTAGTGATAAGTGAGGGTGGCGATATATATCGAGGGAATATATTACATAGAAACTATGCAAATTTTTTTGAAAAAAAATGTACCTTGGAAATGGGGGATAAGTTGAGTGATCGCCAATAAAGAGGTGGGGTATAATGAAGGAGCACTGTACATGAAAATAAACCCCAAACAAAATTTTCATGTCCATTTCTTGTATACAACATTAAATTATAAAAACAGAAATATATATGTTGTTATTCATGCTTATAGAGAAAAGTACTCCAAACATCTTTTAATCAGCATATTTTACTTCAACATTTTTTTGCATTTCCCAAACTATCAAGTCAGTTTCTATAACAAGAGGATGACATGCCTCTATGCAAAAAACATTTGATGCCCACGCTAAACACATTTTTATTCATATATAGGGTTGAACCAACGGACAAGCATAAAACAAATGTAAAAGTTGAAGATATAAAAGATTGATTGATTCTTCATACCTTATTATAAAATATTCTCTCTCCTTTGGTTCACTTGATTGTTGATCTAATTTAAACATGTCCAATAAACTTATCATAAATTTTGTGAAATATATATTCAGTCCATGTTTTGACTCATACTCTACACTAAATTTTCCTTTTGATAACTTGGAATGCTCAGTCTTTTTAACACTTGTAGGTTTAGAATCAGTTGAACGTTTTTTAATGTCTTTATCTTTTTTATCTTTCTTGTCAGGAGTTGCTTCTCTTTGTGGACTCTCTACTGTTGGAGGCTGAGGAACTACAACCTGACCTGCAGGATTGGAAGATATTTCAGCTAATGCCTCTAAATCTAATAATACAACCTGCAATGAATGAACATCATATTAAAGACTTTGGAATATTTTTTTTTTATTAGAAATTCAATTTCTGTTCTTTACATAAAGAAAACCTAAAACTGCCTGAAGTTGCACTTATAGCTTCTAAAGAGACTGTATAAACTTTAATTAGTTATTTGTGTGAGTTTCCTTTGATCTTGTGAGGCAAAGATTTTCAGTATTTGCTTCTGCCTGAATTTGACAAAATATTGGCAAAAAGCGCCTTCGGTCATACCTACCTTGTCAATCAGAGCATTAATGCAAACAAAGCAATATACATCTACAATCTACATAGTAAAAATTCAAATGTGTGATATCAGGAGTTAATTCAATCACAAAAATAGTGGAAAATTGTTCAGAAATAGAAAGGAACTTATTCAGTGGAGCCACATGTTCAAACGTAAATTAAGATAGTCTTTATTTCATAGTGTCATATCTGTGCAATGGACCCCCTCCCGTGCAATCTATAGTTTGTATAGACTTTGCTTTAAAATCTTTTAAGTAATTGAGCTAGTTGACATTTGTTTACTAATCTAATTATATCACATCTTATTTGCAATGTGCTGAAATTGCCAGTATTGTGCCTAAATATGTCTTTTATTGTGTGTTACTTTTTGCCATCAGGAGTCTGGATAGAACTACATGAGGTTTAGGTAATAGTGTGTTGATTAAGTAATGATATTTTGTCTGTAAGACTTCTATGACACAGATTACATGCTGATTCAGGTTAAAATGGCTTGGCTTCAACAATCTTTATTTTGCACAAAAATCTTGAGACAAAAATGCACAAAAATCAAACCCTTATCACAAGCACATCATTGATATATGACTACATTGGCCCATGCAAGCTTCAATTTCCAAAAATAAGTTGGAAAATAGATAATAAAAGTATTTTAGACTTAACTTTTTTGTTAAAACTGATATTGTTCATGTACTAACTTTGTTGATGGAGGATTTTTAATTTTCTTTTTAATTGCTTTAAATTTAATACACAATTAATAATATATAGCATTATCATAGTTTAATTGAAAAAAACATATAATTACTTCTTCAGATTCATCTGTTAAACCTTTCAGTAGAGCAGGGAATAATAACTCCATATACTGGAATGTCTGAAAAAAATAAAAGATGCTATATCAATATATCAACCTGATTAAGTTGATGAAGAATTATGAAAACCTAGGTTATATACAATGTGATGATATCAACCTTTCAAAAAATTGACAAATATATATTCTCTATTAGTTCTTATATTTCTTCCGTAAATGGTGGTTTAAAGTGGGAGATGACCCATGTGAGATCGATGCATGCGACCTCATCTCACACTGGTAAATACCCAATCAGACGTGTCGATTTTTGTGATACAACAATCGTAACTATGACTAAAAGTCATAAAACACCTGACGTCACAATGCAAAGAATAATTAAATGGCGGCAACGTTGTTCAAACAGTAAAGGATTCCAGATGTTTCTTTTCGCTCTTTACAGAAGAAATAGGTACTTGCATAAGATCAGGATATCTTTCACTCGTGTAAAAAATTGTACGTCTTTTCCTCTTGTTCCGCTAGGCTCCACTAGAGAAAAGACAAAATTTCTTACACTTGTGAAAGATTAATAGGATCTTGCATAAGGTCAGATTAAAGATCGGGCTATCTTTCACAAGTGTAAGAAATTTCGTCTTTTCTCGAGTGGAGCGTAGCGGAACGAGAGTAAAAGACGTAGAATTTCTTACACGAGTGAAAGATATCCCGATCTTTCATTTTGACCGAATGCAAGTTCCTATTTCTTCCGTAAAACACGGATAGAAATGTCTAGATACTTATACCGTGTGAACAATGTTGTCGCCATTTGAGTGTTCCTAACATTATGACGTCAGGTGTTTTATGACGTTTAGTCATGGTTACGATTGTTGTATCACAAAAATCAACACGTCTGGTTGGTCATTTACCGGTGTGAGATGAGGTCGCGTGCATCGATCTCACATGGGTCATCTCCCACTGTAAACCACCATTTACGGAAGAAATCCCTATCTTTAATCTGACCTTATGCAAGATCCTATTAATCTTTCTTTCAGTTTTTGTCTCCCAGATATTTATATTTGATCTGCACTGAAAAGACATACTAAGGAAATACTTTTATTCGTGGACATTAATTTGTGTGGTTTTCATAAATATCAATATTTTGTGGGTACTTAAATTCGTGGTTTCAAATTCAATACATTAGAACTCTACGGAAATATACATTTTATTGGGAACTTAATTTCATGATTTGAGTGAACCACGAAATCCACGAAAATTGAAACCCCATGAACAATAGTACATTGTACTTTCACATTAATTTATGTACACTAAAACTAAATTTACAGTAGCTTCTGTGTTTATAATTTAAAGCTAAGACCCTATAAAGTTTCCATAGCAGTTTGTTTTTTTATCTTCATATGTAAAATTACATGTAAATTACATGTAAAATTAGGAAATTGTCACCTGGCAAACCATAAAATCATTTTCACAAGTAGTTTTCAAGCTTCAGACCAAATTGAAAATAATTTCAACTGACACAAATCAGATATCAAAGACGAAAAAAATGGTATTGTGGGATGAATTATCCAGAATAATAGTTCCAAAATGCATATTTCAATAAAATGGCAAAAGTTCAACTACCCCTCTCAATCACAAATTTCGGTCAAAATCTAAACCATGACAATATGCATATACAAATTATAGGCCTCACATCTTCAATCCATACCTAGTCACAATGCAAAGTAAATTAATGTAGCATTAATATTGTGGGAGGAGTTGTCTGGAATAGCAGCTTAACAAAGATGGGATGGATGGAGTAACGGACAGATGGATAGACCAACATAGGTAAAACAATATGCTCTCCAGATACATGTATTTCGCCCCCACCCCCGGGGTGGGTTGGCGTAAAAATCAATGTATTGGCAATCAGTCTTACACATAAATTTCTTAAAATAAATCTGATGGAAGACTAATGATATCAGAGCTATATTTAAGCCCTGTTATGTATAATAGGTGTTAGACTGCAAACTTGAAAATCACTTATGCAAAACAACTTATCATTCCCAAACTTTAGACCAAATTTAAAATCATTTCAATGTCACCATGCCATGAAACTTTGACAAAAAAATTCAGATAGACAGAAGGACAAATTGAAAACTATAAGGCAACCCAATCCTGATGTTGGGCCCATCAAGGAAAGAAATCTTCATAAAAATTTCCAAAAGATTATTACAATGAAAAATCATGTAGATAAAAATATACAACTCAGCTGAAAATAATCTTTGATAAGCTGAGCTAAGCTAATCATTGTCATATGGATACTGCTTTTGTCTAAGCACGCCAGACTGAGAAATCCATAGGAAGAGATGTCATACCAATAAAGGCCAAAAATTTTAAACAGATGGCAGGCATGCTGAATAAAATATGATCCTTCCCATTGCTTTGCTTAGAAGTAGTAGAGAATAAAATACCTTATTAGGGACTTTCTGTAATAAATGATTAATCCAGTCAAGTACTGCTATTTTGGTCTGGAAATGTCCATTTTCTAACATATGACACAATACACTTATTACACTTTTTACATCAAGCTGGATAACTCTGAAATGTAAATAAACATCAAATGAGAAATCTGGTAGGTATCTGAAATGTATGTAAACATATTAGAAATGCCAAATAAATGATCCTTAGTGAGCAGCGAACTCTGAAATAAAGTGAATAAAGTGAGCCTATTCACATACTCACAACACACATTAGACCATTCAAAATAAATTGTTTGCAGACGTCAGAGATGCTTTAGAAACAAGTAATTTTTTTGAATAGCCTTCAAAGAAGAAGTTTTCTGATTCCCAGAGTTCAGTTTAGAAATCTTGTTATCCTACTTAGAGTGTTGTTTAGAGAGACTTCTTGTTTACCTTTGTCAGCATTTGAACAGTTTTCTATTTTACCAACTGTGCGATAGATGCAGGTTTTCAGTTTAGGTATATGTGAATTCACTATAACATGTTAACAGGGCCTGAAAGTTTTTCAATTTTTGAAACTCACATAGGTACACAGAGTCTAACTTTACTCAAAAGCACATTACAAATCAAACAGATGAAGATTATAGGCTTCACATTGCAGATCCACAGGGAGGGGTTTAATAGACCATTTGCCAATTCAAACGGAATTCCCGAATTTGACCTCGCGCTTTACAAACTTGGACAAAGGGAAGCAACTCTAGACCGGACAAACAAGGTTAGTTTCCAACGTAAACTAACCAAAATGTAAAAATTATTTTCTCTTGACCTGTAAGGATTCCAAACTTCGACTTTGGTGAACTTTATCAAAATAATATGACCCTTTATGTGCCTGTTTGATTTGCTTTATATCCCAATAGATTTCATATACCAGAATGCTGATTTATAAGGGTTTCTTCGGTAAATGTGACAACCTGTCCGGTGTCACGTGACGTTGATTGAGTCAAAATTTTAAAGAACGGAACCAAAGTCGGTAATTGGCAAATCAACTATTCTGTAGAATGTTTTTCTAGAAAAAAAAATGGGTCAAAGACTCATATGGCCAGGTTGCGTTTTGGTGCTTCTAGCTATAAAATGTTGATTAATTGGTTCCCTAATGGGTCTGTGTATAGAATATGTTGAAAATATTGATAAAAGATGACTAAGTAAAAAAGTCTGGAAAAATATGAAATAATATTGGAAATAATTCCATAAAGTCAGGCGCACATCTTTAATATATATAGAAATATTCTGTGAAGTTGATGAAAATTGCAGGAGGAGTTGATTTCACAAAATAGGTACCCTATGTTAAACATTTTGATAAAAAAANGATTTCATATACCAGAATGCTGATTTATAAGGGTTTCTTCGGTAAATGTGACAACCTGTCCGGTGTCACGTGACGTTGATTGAGTCAAAATTTTAAAGAACGGAACCAAAGTCGGTAATTGGCAAATCAACTATTCTGTAGAATGTTTTTCTAGAAAAAAAAAATGGGTCAAAGACTCAAATGGCCAGGTTGCGTTTTGGTGCTTCTAGCTATAAAATGTTGATTAATTGGTTCCCTAATGGGTCTGTGTATAGAATATGTTGAAAATATTGATAAAAGATGACTAAGTAAAAAAGTCTGGAAAAATATGAAA
>MJUU01034576.1:81907-102994 GCA_002080025.1 Modiolus philippinarum
TCACTGGGTGGTATAGAAAACCCTTGAGAGTTCCAAGTTTATTTTTTTCCAAATATAGAAGTTTGTGGTCAAAGGACCGTAATTTCAATATTCCCGACCGAAGGACTGGTTAATCGTGATACATAACGATATGAGTGACTATGATTGCTGGATATAACTCTTATAACGTCTCTCAAGTCTTAAAAGTTAAATATCCACCGGTATTGATTATCACAGGCTCAGCTGTCTAACCATGTGGATACCGCATGATAGATGTAATCCCGATTTTGATTGGCTATTGATCGACACATGATTTTCATCCGTTACATAAACCGAAAAATGTAAACAAAACATTTTTTCAGTGTAGAATTTCTTGCAAATCTCGTTTTTCCTCTAATTTCGTTTCACGACCGTAAAATCGCTTAAAAGCACACATGATTTGTCAAGGTTGACAGGTATTTTTAGCAACATATTGCCTTTTTGTGATCAGTAAATATCAGGTATCTTTCTTTACTCGTAGTGATATCGGGCACTAAATTCTAGAGTTTATAAGAGCGTATATTTTGTAGTTCCCGGAAGTCATGTAAACAAAACAATATGGCTTCAAGCCGATCGCAAATTACTGTTTTCGAAAACAGTAAAAAAAGAAAAGATAGTAACATTTTAGTCTTCAGAGCCTTTATATTTTGGTGTAAATTTTGTCTGGATATTTGACATGTAATAACAGTGAGACAATGACTGACATAAACCAAAGGAACTTTCATTTAATGAAAAAAAAATCATACATTGTGTATCAAGCTTACAAAAACTTCTTATTCAACAAGATTCTTGAACTCCTCTATAAACTTCACTGAAAAGGATACACCTTTGGTGAGTGACTATTCAGACAAGGTAAAACAGCCCTTATGATACCAGGTGCATTCAGTAACATGGTTCTTCCTGCTTTTGTTATAAACACAGTCAGCCATGACATAGCTGTACACTGAATTATTTCATCTGAAAGAAAGACAAATTTTGGCAGATAATCAATGAAATTTATAGAATATTAGTAATGTTGATTAACCTCCACTTAAGTAAGGATCTATATTGCCAGCTANCAGGGCTCACCAAACTGGGCGATTAGGGCGATTAAGTCGCCCTGTTGTGCCTCAAGTCGCCTAAAGTTGCCCCCAAAAGCGATTTCAAGTCGCCTGAGCATTTTGACACTTCTAATTATAACCCTTTCTATTTCCGGTAACAAGGAAGTAAATTGATAAGATTTCTAATGCTTATTCCTGTGTTTGCAAAGCTCAAAGATTGCTAACATCATCTCATGGTTTTAAAATCTAGACTTATTGACTTTGTAGTATACATTTATTAAAAAAAAATCATTGGAAATTGTCCTAAATATTTATGTTTCAACTACAGTTCAAACTGGAAGTGGTCTATATAAAGAATGTCCACAAACGTAAACAATCTATTTATATCCCTCTTATATTTGGAGAACCATTCAAAAAAGAATGAAGCAGATTAGCAACTGCTGAGTGATAAACTACCCCTTTACTAAAGAGGATAAATAAAAGAAAATTTATGTCATGTAAATCTAACCTAAATGCAGGAGCACCTCCAACCATAAGCTTTTGGGTGAAAGAAACATAAAATTGATAAGAAGCTAAAATCATATTTTTTTTAAATAAAAACTACATGGTAGATCTTGAAATATCAATGGTATTTTAATGATAAAAACTGATTTATTGCCATTGTTGAATAAGTGTATATGTAAATCAAATACAAAAGTCTTGAAAATTCAGTTGCGGATACGTGCAAACAAGTCTCCCCGTCATGACCTGAAGTCTCCCTATTTCTACCATCAGGGAGACTTCAAGTCTCCCTGTTCTTTTGAAGTGTGGTGAGCTCTGAGGGAGTTTTGCTGTAGAGCGACTTTTGTAGCATATTTAGGTGACATTTTGGTGCATATCAATTTAATTTTTTTTGTTTCTGCATTTGTCCTGCATTTTCTTTGTGATAATCTTAAATAAGAAGCCAAAGCACAGTAACTCCAAATTATTCGAACATTTTTTGCCTTAGCTTTAATATGTTTTTTAATTTGAAAAGTAAAAAAAGTACTGCAAGTGGACAAAATGTAATTACAGTCAAACTTTGATTGCTCACACACCCAAGGGACCGTTGAAAACAGTTCCAGCCAACTGGGTGTTCAAGATATCAAGGTTGTACTATGTTTAAACTTGAACAAAGGGACCACAAAAAGAGTTTGAGACATCCATGGTGTGGGAGTTATTGCAGTTTGAGCCATCAAAGTTCTACTGTATGTTAAATAGTCTTCAACATGAAATTTGATGGGATTAAAAGTTGTTTTTTTTTATTATTGAAACATGTACCTATCTTTTTGCACTGTTATGTTCATTGAATATATTCATAAAGGCAAAACACAGTGCTTAATGGTGAAGAGTTATACAAACCATCATTATGACAATTTAATATCAGTATATTGGACATTCCTTCATATTTAACATCTGTTGTACTGTTCTCTATACCATTCAAAAATTCTTTTAACACATTTTCACACCTAAAATAAATAGAACTAAAATTTAACTTTAGTAGTCTTCCTTTGTTATCCTATGCCACCATTTAGAATTCTTTTAACACATTTTCTCACCTAAGATAAATTAAGGCAGATTTGAACCTTAGTATTGTCCTTTTGTTATCCTAAGTCATAAATAACGACCAATATCAATTCCACCACAGTTTTAATAGTGCCTACCTTGCTTTCCTGAAATTCCATAAAATTAAATAATTAAAACACTATTTTTAATTATTATAGAAATGATAATAGTTGGTAAGGTGAGCTGCAAAATGCCAACAGTGAAAGTGAACCCATTAATATTACAGTGTCTTTACTTCATTCTTTGATCTGGGTAAAATATTAACAAAATAATGGGCAAAAAGATTTATGCCCAACAAACTAGAACCAGAACTCTAACATTAAAAACTTATAAATTATAAATTAGCCCATAAATAATGTAAATCAATGTTGTGTCATTTGCTATACATACATTTTTCTAATTTCTGGCTTCTGGTCACCAAGTATCTTAAACAATCCATCTAAAATCTCTGGTAGTAAAACTAACATATTTATATCTGGTACTGCATCTAATACAGCAATCTGTATTGAAAAGATAAATAAAATGTTGTTCACATGTAGTAGTTACATTTATAACACTTTCTCTAATTTCTAGCAAATTTAACCAACGCCTGACCGGTGTGATAAAAATATTTCTCATCTTTAGAGAGAGAACAACTCATGTAAAATTTCCCACCAAATCTATTCGGTGTTCCTTGGTGATTTACATTTTCTACAACTTAAACATGTTCATTTTGAAATTTCTCACATCTTGGAAAATAAATTTTCAAAAGTTTAAAAACTTGGCAAGCCTCACATTGCATTACAATTGCTCACAATTTATTTACCTCGATGTGATAAATTTCATTATCAACTTAACTTACGTTATAGAAACTATATTGATCTTATTAATGTAAGTTTCTTATGATTAGTGCTTAATTTTTCTGAATGTATAACAACTTGGACTTTTCTCTTATCTGGACATCCAGGCACTTTACCTTAATAGGAGGTGAAAAGTTCAATTTTTTACTATATATCTATGTAACTTCAACTTTGATTGATTCATTCATTTTGCAAGATATATAAATGAAAATTAAAACTACATTGGGAACACCAATGTTAGTATCATATCCGAAATTTCAGGATCTTAGTTATGTAACAATGGAGATATTGCCATTTCAAATTTCAAATTTTTACATAGATTATATAGGTAAACTTCATAAGCTTCACCACGCTGTATTTGGGTGTTTGATTAAAATCCTCTGCTTTGATTGGTCAATCCAGTACTACAATGTCATGCTGGATAAGAGAATAGGTATAACTGACATCCTCAACAAGGTTTTCATAGTATCAGCATTACCATACTTTTTTGGAAAAAAGCTAAGCATTAAAAACTTAAGCTGGCCAGATTATTTCTTTTTAATATCCTATAAAAACCTTTTTGTGTCTCACAACTTTTTTAGAAATAATTTATGGATTTATTAAAAAATTGCACTAAATCTGAAAATTTATCATATAAGTGCACTATTAACAAGCCATATATCTACAACATTTTGAAGAAAATGTACTAAGTGACATTTTTTCAAAGTAATTGCAACAATAACTTATTTTACCCATGAAACAATGAACTGTCTTGCATAGGGATCTCTGGCATAAACTCTCTCTCTAAGTAATGGTATGAAAGCTTTCAAGTCAAATGAAGAACTTTCTGTCACAATATCCTGAAATTTAACATTATTCCTTGTTATGTGAGAAAATCAAGTTAATTTTATATTTACATGTATATCATAAATAAACTTCATTTAAACCTATATTTATTGAACAATGCTTTTGCCTTTCCCTGTTTACCACTAGTTGTGTATGATAATGTCATTTTTGAGTTGTTTGCTAAAATTGGATTAAAATTAAGTTATGTATGTACCAGTTAGTGTCACTAAAAGAACAAGCAATTTCCATAAAGTAAATTCCATCAAATGAATCCAAACAGTTTTATCTATTGTATGACAATGCTGTTCTTTGTTTTTTTCCCTGTTACTGTGCTTTTCTCGCCATTTTTTATACAGAGGAAAATGCATTAACCAAACAATAATATATTCAGGTATAAATGTGGCCGCGTTTTTGATGAAAAATATGCGCGTAAGCTTCATCACCTAACTGATGACATTAATGCGCATTTTTTCCATCATCTCCGTTAGAGGAAGAATATGTGTGTATTTTTCATCATACTAGTGATGCAAAATACATGTTAATTTAATCATTCAAGTGATGAAATAAACGCGCGTTTTTTGCATCATTCTCGTTAGAGGAAAAATTACGTTTTTTTTCATCAAACGAGGGATGCAAAATACACATTGTTTTCACCATTCCTTTGATGAAACAAACGCACATTCTTTTTAATGTTGTAAACTTGTATTTGTTTTGTTTTTGGTTTTGTTTTTGTTTTGTTTTGTTTTGCTTTTGTTTTGTTTTGTTTGTTTTGTTTTGTTTTGTTTCTTTTTTTTAAATTTTTTGCTGATTTATTTATTGTTTTGTTCTGTTTTGTTTAGTTTTTTATTCTTTTTTTGTTGTTTGTTCTCAGTTCTGCTAACAATTTTTAATAAATGAAACAGCAAACTGCGTTACATCTCGGAAATTTTTTTTTAGTAAAGTATATATTTTTTTAGATTTGCCATTCAGGGGTTTACTTGAAATTCTTTATAAGTTCATGCTGCAAACTTTTATTTTTTGGATATTCAAAAAAAGAAGGATAAAGTGAAGAATATGAACACAATACTAGTATTACCAGTATTGTGCAATACTGGTAGAAAATTTTACACCAGTATTGTATGCAACAATACTGGAATTACTAGTATTGTATTGTTTACAATACTAGATGTACCAGTATTGTGAAAAATACAATTCTAGTTGTACCAGTATTGTATTGCTTACAATACTAGTTGTACTATTATTGATTTTTTTTTACAATACCAGTTAACCAGTATTGTATTTTTTACAATACTGGAAATACCAGTATTGTAATTTTTTACAATACTAGTTGTACCAGTATTGTATTGTAAACAATACTAATTTTTCCAGTATTGTGCTATATACAATACTAGTTGTACCAGTATTGTATTGTGGACAATACCGGTAATACCAGTATTGTATATTTTCACAATACTAGTTGAACCAGTATTGTAAAACTTACAATACTTGTATTACCAGTATTTTATTGTGGACAAAACCCGTAAACAGTAATGTTACTGTTTACAATTCTTTTATTATAAGTACATGTATATTGTGGGTGACAATACTGGTCAATCAATGTTGCAAATCGTTTTTGTAAGGGTTATGAGAAGTATGGAACTGTTTAAGGCATATCTTCTCCTCATTTTGTAATCAAAGTAAGCAGGTCCTTTTGTCATTTTGGGAATCTAAATAAGTAGTGTAAATATATAGTTTTGCATGATTTTGAAATAATTCTATTGCAAAGTCCTTTTAAATTCCATAAAAATTCATGTTATACTGATTTGATATATTAATCTTTTTAATTTTACTCATTGTTGAATGTAAATGGATTCATATCTCTGGTTATAACATTTCTTTTTTTTTAAAATCTATTTTGCAACAAAAAACAAAAAGCACATAACACAGTATCCAAAATATAATAAATACTGAAGTTGCATAAAAAACGGTAAATTTCGTTGTGCTGTACAAAATACTACTTAAACCATTGTCTGCAATACCAGAAATACCAGTATTTTCCGGTATCTTCCAGTATCTGCAATACTGGTTGTACCAGTATTTTCCACAATCATTTCGATTTTTTATAGTACGGTTTTCTCGTTTTATGTATCTCTTTCAAAAGAAAAATATGCATGTGGATGCATTATTTCTTATCATTTGTTCATTTAGTTTTTTCTATTATATTTTTGAAATAATAAAATTTCATCAATTGTGCATCCCTAGCAGCATGTCAATTTATTGCATCATCAAAGGAGATGCCAGGTATCACTGTCATGTAAAATACATTTTCATGTAAATATAAAATTATGTGCATATTCCAAAGGACCGGAATAGCATGCTGGGGTGACAATTAATAAAAGGAAACGAACTGGTCATGGCAGGAAATAAGACGGGACGCATCCTGTTGTAAGGTGTGAATTAATGTAACAAACTAGAGCATGTCGAAACTGGCGTTGTCGGAAGGGCCCCGCAATTTCGATCCTGAAATTCCATGCAAAAGTAAAATTGAGGTAAGTGTGGATTCACATTCTGTTTGACACAAATGTGTTGATACAGTAATTTGCTGGATACAGTGAATTCTTGAATTTTTACCAAACCATGTCATTTTTCAGCTTCAGACTTAATATCAAATCATTCCAAGTTGATACAAGTCTAAAAATCTTATGAAGATAATTTGGTTTATAGTAAAAAGTAAAAGTATTGGCAAACAGGAAGTGGTTGATTGACAAATTTGAAAAACCACTTTTGCGATACAACTCATCGTTTCAAAGCTTCAAACCAAATTTCCAATCATTCCCTCCAGTAGAAGCCAAGAAATCTGTGACCGAAATTTAGTTTTTAGTAAAAATTCAAAGTCTCAGCAAACAGGAAGTGGATGTCCGACAAACTTGAAAATTGCTTACACAATACAACTCATCATTTCCAAGCTTCACACCAAATTTCAAATTGTTCCCTTTAGTTGAAGCCAAGAAATCTTTGACGGAAAATTTGGTTTACAGTAAAAATTCAAAGTATCGGTAAACAGGAAGTGGATGTCCGACAAACTTGAAAATTGCTTACACAATACAACTCATCATTTTCAAGCTTCACACCAAATTTCAAATTGTTCCCTTCAGTAGAAGCCAAGAAATCTTTGACGGAAATTTTGGTTTTTAGCAAAAATTCAAAGTATCGGCAAACAGGAAGTGGGCACCCGACAAACTTGAAAATTGCTTACACAATACAACTCATCATTTCCAAGCTTCAGACTCAATTTCAAATCATTCCCACATATAGAAGCCAAGAAATCTGTGACGGAAAAAATTGTTGACGGACAGACGGACAGACGGACAGACAGACGGACAGACGGACAAAGTGAAAACTATAGGGCACCCGCATCTTGATGCGGGGCCCTAAAAAGTTGTAGCAGTTTTATGAAACATGAAGTCTCATCCCATCAAATCAGGGGGTCCTTTTAAAATAGTTAGGAACTGACTATGGTTTTTTTCTAAAAAAATATTTTGGATCTGATTTTATGTGAAAAAAATATTTTGGCTGCCAAAATGATGAAAAAAATTTTTCTGAAGGAGGCATTCTGCCCAAAAAAAGAATGTTAATTTTGAAAAAAAAAAATATTTTGTTGATACGCGTCAAAAAAATAAATAATTTGTTTCGGAAAAAAAAAACATAACCCCCCCTTCAGGTTAAATGGTCGGTCCCTTAATATAAGTTTTTGAAGGAACAACTCTACGATAGGTCAAATATATCAAATTACTAAATGAATATTTCTGAATTTATAATACTTCATTTCAAGGTGGTATTGCTGTTTATTTGATCCGACATCATATTACCCGAAATAGCAATTTGCAGTGGCTACAAGTTGTTGGAAAATCAAATTGATAACGAAAATGATACAACACAAAATTAAAAAAGTTCGTTTATTTCATAACTGAAATGATGAAAATATCGTATATTTTGCATCATTCGATTGATGAAAAAATATGTGGTGATTCTTCCTATTACGGATATGATGCTAAAAAAGCCATCACTGAAATGTTGAAAAAATGTGTATTTTGCATCAGTCCTATGATGAGAAAAACGCACGTATTCTTCCTCTAACAGGGATGATGCAAAAAACGCGCGTTTATTTCATCACTGAGATGATGAAATTAACATGTATTTTGCATCACTGGTATGATAAGAAATATACGCACGTATTCTTCCTCTAACGGGAATGATGCAAAAAACGCACGTTTATTTCATCACTAGAATGATGAAATTAACACGTGTATTTTTCATCACCTTAGTGATGAAGCTTACGCGCGTATTTTTCATCAAAAACGCACACACTTTTATAGCTCATATATTTCTAACACTATGTTTCCTCACCTTGATGAGTCTGTCCAGAACTTCTGCACCATTTTTAACATTTAGCTCTGTGTCAGCTATCAACTAATGAAATAATCAAATCAACAAAAGAAAAAGATTAAGAAGGTAAAAACGTAGAGTAAGATTCCTTTATTTTTACATATGTGTAAAAACAAAAAATAATTATAAATTTTCAAATTTCTAAAACTTCATAAATTTGACCGATTGCTTATACAATTGCTTGATATTGTTTCAATTTCTACAATATACTATGAAAGTACAGTTATCAATATATTTCAATCGCAGCATGTCAGTTTTGAGGCTTTCTTGAGTCATGGATTGGGCTTTACTCATTGCAGGTCAAGGAATATTGGTACATTGTACTTCAATAATGAATGTTATGAAATTTATTGTTTTCATAAAACACTATAATCTATTATCTAGTATCTTGGCAATAAGAATATGTTTTCACGGTATAATAAAAAAAAAAACATGCATAAGTACTAGTATGTCCTGTTCTGGTAATTGATTTTAAATTGAAACCTGGTGAAACTGAACACCTTCTAGTCTAAAATTTTAGGAATATGTAGTTGCTTAGACTTGACTGGTTTTATTTTCATAAATAATTATAAGATTATAAACTACATTGTATTGGTAAATTTGGCTTCCACAGGTTTTATTGTATGACATTATTTATTTAATTGGTTGCCTGTTTCTAACCTTATTTTTCAGTGTGTCAATTTATATTTGCTTTGCAGGTGACAGAGGGATGGATGATAGCTAAGCTACATTGTACCTGTATCTGATTAACCCTGCCAATCTTTTGTGTGCATGCCCAGATCTGAGTCCCAGGTCCCTCAGACAGTTGGTGTTAGTACACAATTTTAGTTAATTGTACATGAGAAAAGTGCTTTACAGTAATTTTGATACTTTTTCCTTATTTGATTTTGTATATGGGGGAGAATAGAAAGAGGGGGCAGGGCTTAAGAAGGTCAACTTGCTGTGTGGTTTGTCCTCATTTTTCGAGAACTAACTAGTGATCTTTTTGGTTTGTACTTGTTTTTATCTCACTGACAATTACCCCTTTTCGCTTTACTTATCAATACATACATGAGTTTAATTTACCTTACTAACTCCATCAAATATTTCATTGAAAAATGGCAAAACAAATCCTCGACAAACTTTACAAATGTTATACAAGGCTTCACAGGCATAATACCTAACTCGACTGTCTTGGTCTGTAAATGACGGAACAACAGGGCGAATAAGATCTTCTACATAACTATTGGCTTCCTAAAATAAATTCTGACATTTAGTATAACAGTATTCTTGAAATAATATGAATGAATTGTTTAGTTGATAATATTTTAAATGTAATACTGAGTAGATGTATGGTTTCCCTTTATGAGAAGCTTTTGTTTCTTCTTCCATATCAAGTTCTTCTGAAATGAATGGCTGAGAATTATCTTTTCCTTAGTTATAATGTAAATGTTTTTGAGAGAGTATGTGCTCTGTAAATTTGGATATAAATGTGATTCTTCATTACAGTAATGTCTGAAAATGTTCACTTGTTGTGATTTCATCTATTGCCAAACAGGCGGACGTTAGATGTAGTTGTTTTGATTCTCATGGCAATGGCTATGGATATTGTAAAATTTTATTTATGTATCTACATATAGAATTATAGGAATTTACCTTTCCAAGAGCTATGGCAGATGCTGCTAATCCAATAAACCCTCCATTTCTAGCATTTGGATTACTTGATAATGCAAATTCTTCACCAAGTATTTTCAGCACTTTCTTGATTTGTGATTTTCTTCCACTAATCACCAACTCCTTCACAATTCTATAATACAAAATGATTCAAAGTTACAAATAATTTGATATAGAAACTTATATACTGAAAAAAATTCAACTACTAGTAATTGGTGGACTTTTCCAACAAATTTATTAACTAAGTATACTATGAAATTGCAATTACATCTATATAACTTACCTATATTAAACTATAACTAGAGCATGCCGAAACTGGCGTTGTTGGAAGGGCCCCACAATTTCAATCCTGAGACTTGGGGCAAAAGTGAAATTGAGGTAAGTCTGGATTCAAATTCTGTTTGACACCCAAGACACAGTAATTTACTGGGTACAGTGATTTCTTTAAGTTTTGCCAAACCATATCATTTCTTAAAAACATGTAATATCAAAATCATTCAAGCTGATAATAGTAAAAACTAGAGGATGACATGCCCCTGAACAAGGTACAGATTTAAAAGTGTTTTCTAAGTAATGATGTTTGTGTCTGTAAGACACATATGATGCCCCCGCAAATTATATTTTGGCTGTGTACCCTCAGTGTCAAAATCGCAAAAAAAAATAAAAAATTATTGAATAAATACAAAAAACGACTAAATTCCACAATGTATATTTTTCATAAAAATACACCAAAATCAAAATCTATACTAAAAGGCACATCTTCGATATTTGTACAAATGATCTGCAAAACATAAACTACCTACCATAATAACTGTAGGTGGAGTTGAAGGACAAATTGTGTACCCTGAATGTAAAATTCTTTAAAATATGACTAAGTTCAACAATGTTAATTTTTCAGAAAATGCTCCAAAATCAAAAATAATACAAAAAGGCACATATGCAATATATGTATATGTACAAATGATCTACAAAATAAAAACTTCTAACCATAAAAACTTTAGGAGGTCTTGGCAGGACAAACCGTGTACTCTTTAGGAGAAAATTGCAAAAGGGCTATGTCAAGCTATGTAATTTTTTTTTCAAATTCCCTTTACATAAAAATCAATATCAAAAGGCATATCTTCAATATATGTACAAATGATCTGTAAATAAAAAGTTCCTACCATAAAAACTAGGAGGGGTTGCCCTGACAAACTGAGTACTTCATTAAAAAAAAAAAATGACTAAGTTCAAAAACGTATTTTTTCTGCAAAATGAACCAATATCAAAATCAAAACCAAAAGGCACATCTACAATATATGCCCAAATGATCTGTTAAGTAAAAAATTCCTTCCATGCAAACTGTAGAAGATCTTGGCCAGACAAACTGTGTACTCTCTATGAGAAAATCACCAAAAAAAAAATGATTAAGGTGTCACTGTCTCAGCGGTATTATTCCACCATTTTTGTGTAATACTAGTTCATTAAGGTTTCACTCATTAAAAAATTGAACAAAATAGTTTTTCAAAATGTTAAGAAAGTTCCAAAGTATTTAAAATTATTTCTCCAAATCACTTTAATTTACAATATTTTGAGTACAGATAGGTGAACTAAAACACACAAGCTTTAAATCTGTTGCTGGATTATTCAGAAGACAGAAATTATGCAAAGAGAGATAATTTGATAAAAGAGATCACAAGAGAAATTAACATTTTGCAATTTATCTCTCTTACTTTAACGGTGACCTCTAATTTTTATTTTTTATATGTAAACTATATAATGATTTCAAAACACATGCAAAGTATTAACAAAACATATAATAGATTTTTAAAGCTACATGCATCCCCTCATATAGTTATTTTCCCTATCATTTCTAAGTAAAATCCTGAAATTTTCAATTTCAATTTTTGCCCTTAAATGCATAGTGACCCCCAAATTTTATTTTATATTTTGAACAATAATACAATAATTTCACAAAATTCTATAAAAGGAAAATAAGCCCCTGCAGACACCTTAAGTTCAATAACGTGTATTTTTCAGAAAAATAGACCTATATCAAAATCAATTACAAAATGCATGGATATGTAAAATGCCTAATAAACCTCGAGATATTCATATTTTTTCTACCGTTTTACTTTTTCTAAATTTTCCTATGAATAATTTGAAATGTGTATTACAAATATTTGGAAATTGTGACAATACAAATTAGATCAAATAAAAATAATCAAATATCGAACATTTTTATTTCCTGTTAAATTGTAAAATGTCTTCAATTCGGATCAAAAGATATTATCAAATTACCGCTTAACAAATTCTATACCAGTCAAATGAAAATGACATTTTTCATGACACTTATTAATGATTACAATTTCTTGCCAACCAAAAGGGTCCACAGGTAAAGATTTTGATGCTGTGACGTCACGGCGAATAGGCCTACAGTACAGAAAGAGTGGTACCATGAAAAATCACTGTGTTAGACATGTCCCACTCTGAGAGTGATACTGAATAACTTTTTCTCTGTTAGAGATATTTTCATTATTTTTTCTGCATTTAAAGTGGAGTAACACACCACTCTCAATACAAAAGAAAGTAGAAATGATCTCAAACAGGAAAAAAAATATTTAGATCCAGAGTGGGACATGTCTATCACATACCTGTCAACCTCTGAAAGCCGAAATGAGGGTCATGACCCTCATTTGAACATGAAAATGAGGGTCATAGCGCGTAATGAACTTTTTGTGATAAAACATTTGGAAGTCTTGGGTGTTATACACATGTTACTGTATATCCACATCATAGAGTCACATTTCCCCCACCTGGCCTTTTATCAAATGTCATATTTATGAGCTTTGCTGAATAAACAACTCATCCCAATTAGTGTTAATTGAATGTTTTCTAAGAGTAACCGCTGTCTTTGTTTACATCGCTTCAGAATGCTTCAAAATAATTGAAAACTCCTGATGATTCTGAATGCTTTCCGTGACACGGCGGGTGTCATTAGAAATACGGGTGAAGGGTCAAAATTACGGGTGTAACCCGACGAATCCAGGTCAGTTGGCAGGTATGGTCTATCACAGTGATTTGGCATGGTACCACTCTTTCTGTACTGTATAATGAAATGAAATTTACTCTATAAATATAAAAATAATGCAACTTTCAGAAAAGCATCATTTCATTAAAATCAATGTACAATGTTAAGCAGTAAGTTGGTTCAAAATGAATGCATATCAAATGCCTTGCTGCAACATGCATCATGTACAAGTTTCCCATTCCTCTCAATAACATCCCTGGTTTGAGGCATTCAACTGATTACACATTTTGCTCTAATAAGGGATTGGGGTTTGGNAATTATTAGAAGGAGCTCAAAGATCTCAAAAGTTACATGATCTGAAATGTTCCTATGATATACATATATATCTTTTGTACTATAAAAGTCTTTATCTTTAAAACATAGAGCTTTGAAGAATGACTGTCGCACTCCGCAAAAGTGACTAAAGCTTTTAAAATCCTAGAATAAACCCTGGTTTGGACAATTATTTTCAAACATGTCAAGACTCACACAATCTGCATGAGACACACACGATGCTTTTCAAAACTTGGGGCAAATTCCCTTGTTCTTTTATCTTTTTCCATTGATCTTTGACAATTTTGTTAAATCTTATAATTTTACGCAAGGCAATTTTCAAAACTTGACAGGCAAGACTTTTAGGGCAGCTATCATTTTTACTGTGTAAGTACATCCGATTCTTTTTCTCTGATAGTGGCATCTCTTATCTTATTGACATTGCTACACTTGAGAACATAACAGAAAGTAAAAAAAATACTTTCGACTGTTTCAGGTTTGATTACCTCTCTACTTCGATTGCACCAGTTTTACGTTTCTCATACAATTTATCACTGAGATTTTTTACACAAATTGGAGTTAGTGGTGCAAAATCTTTTTCGTTCATGGCTGCAAATTTTGATCATTGTAAAAACTGAAAGATATCTCGATCGGCTGGTTTCATGGGCGTCGCCATTTTGTTAATCACGTGATGTAATTATTTCCTTCTAACATTGAAAATTCGAATTATCCAACCAATAATTTTTTTATATATTAATCGAAACAATTTTTACCAATTAAAGAAAACATTTCTGGCTGTTATTTTTTCACTAAGGGTGGAAATAACAAAAATTAACCATTTTTCAACACAGGATATTGTTTGATAATGCTATAAGGGACACAAGCTGTCTGCTACCACAAACATGGAAAAACACTACAAAAAACTGTTGATGCTTTGAGACCTTTCAATGCAATGACAAGAAAAACATCTGTGTAAACTTATCAAACACATAGTGAAGTCATGGAACAATCAGCAGAGAATGCTGCAGAAGAACACGGAGAGAGTGGCACAAGCAACATGTGTCATTCAGAATCAGAATCTTCATCCATACAAAATATGAACTACACTGGACCAGCTGCATCTGTAGGAAGTAAAGCAAAGGCAACTAAAAGTTACCTTAATGTTGAAGAGCGAATTGTAATGTTCTGGGATTTTTCTTATATAAAGTCCTGTACTGGTTTATTGAGACTGATGCAGGTGGTGAGTTTGACTCCAGCACAAATGGGTATACAGTGTGAGAACCAGTGTCAGCACATCTGGTGTGTCTGCACACCACAGAACTTTAGATGTTGAAGCCTATTAAGTGTCTCAGAAAGTGGTTGGGGTCACTAAGCTGAAATTTGGAACTGGTTTTATGCTGACATTTTGAAAACACTTCCCATGACAATAACTCTGTGCATAAATCATCTGACTGGGACCAAATTTGACCTTGGATCTGTAACTGTAAAATCAGAAACCAAAGATATGAATTACATATATTGAAACATTGTAAGGTCATGATAAGTTAATATGTATATTTTCATCCCTGCCAACCCAAACGAGCCCATCTAAAGTGTACCTCATTTTAATATTTTTCAAAAGTATAATCCCAGTTTTACTTTTGTTTTGATTCCCTGAAAAATGTCTTCTCCAGAACCTGAAATACGTTTACACAAATGTTTTCATTTCCTGTTAAATGGTAATTAATACGTTGATGTTTGTCAATATCTTGACTATTCTTGTTTGATTTAAAGATGGGACAGCATGAAAAATAAAATATAAAAGCATTCCACCAGTTCCTTTATTTTTGGTGACTCTGGATAAAAATCTACCAAATTAACCTGATGTGGCATAATTAAAAAACAAGATTTCTGAATTGCAGTAAAATATAGTTCTGCTGGTGGAAATTTCCACTTCTTATGTGTTGCAGTTGCAGAAAATCAAACATTTGGAAGACATGGTATCAAAAAGCTGATAGAGGAACTGATATACAGATCAAGACCCATAATTGTGCACAAAATCATCCAACTTGAACCAAATTTGAACCTGATTTGAAACTCAATCTGAATCATATACATCCAAAACTCCTTCAAAGGGGTCTTGTCCAAGAATACGCAAGAGTGGGCTGCTTGCGATATAGTTTAAAATTTGTTGATTTGTGTGAAGCACATTTAAACTTCTTCCTTGAAACTACTTGGGAAGAAGAGAAAAAAGTTCAGTGTATTGGAGCATATTGGTAATCTGTTCAATGTTTGTCTCTGAACTACTTGGCCAGATGTACATATCAACATTGTCACTATTTATAATGTTCAGGTGGTTCCCTTTAGAAATTTCGTTTAATTCAAGATGGCTAATTGACTAGGTTCTATAATTTTCTATTTCGACCCTTTTGGATACAGATATAAAAAATTTAGTATTTAGCTAAAGGATAGTTGGAATCAAACTCAGTAACAATGTCTTATACAGTCCCTTTGAATTTGTGAATTTTGTGTCCATCAGGGTCATGGTATCAAGGCCAGGGGAAGAATATAATTTTTATACGACTGCAAAAATCTGTGGTCATATACTAGTATTGGTATGGTGTTTGCGTCGGCGTCTGTGGATAGCATAACTTTGGTTCTAATGGACGGATCATTATCAAATTTTAGTATGATGTTTCTTGGCACACATGTAAACTGAGGTTTTAATTTTAAGTTCTTGGCCCCGCCAGTTTTAGAAAAAGGGGCCAAAAAGGGGTGAAATTGGTTGTTTTCACATATTTGTCTGTGGAATCTTAATTATTAATCGGATTTTGTTGGGGTTTCTTTCAGTGTGCTCCTGAGGAAATTTTCAATCAGTTATAAGTAACAGATTTCATGTAGCAAGTACCATTCTTGAGATAAATGGGGAACCAAAAGGGGTGAAAACTTTTTTAATTATTTTTAGTCCAATTTTGATGCAGTTTTTTTCAATGGATTCCTTATGAAAAATTAACTCAGCGCTTTACTATTAGATTTTGGTAACTAGCTATGAGGGCCCAAAGTGGGCCAAATGCTAATTTACAGATTACCTAAAATTGTTATTTTTCATCGGATTTCGATGGGATTTTTTCTTTTGGATTCCTCTTGATGTAAGCTTTCTGAGGTATGTCAACAGATTTGGCATAGCTCTTACCATTTCCATACTATAAGGGGTCAAAGGAGTGACAACTTGAAATTTACAGATTAACTAAAATTTTTATTTTTCATACAGTACAGACAGAGTCTTACTGTGATCAATCACTGTGATAGACATATCACTCTAAATTTTCAAATGACTGTATCTTTTTTCCTGATTTAGCTATTCACATAATTTCTTTTGCATATGAAGTGGTAGACTTCATCACTCAAAATGCAAAATAAATCATGTAAATAGATCAAACAGGAAATAAGATATACGCACTTCACTAAGCAGAGTGATAGGTCTATCACAGTGATTTATCACGGTAAGTCTCTGGCTGTACTGTAGGATTTCAATGGGATTTATTCTTTGAATTCCTGTTGATATAAGCTTTTGGCAATATGTCAAAGGATTTGGCATAGCTCTTAAAGGTTTGGAGCTATAAGGGTTCAAAAGGGCCAAAATGCATGTTTTCTAAATAATGTGAAATTTTATTTTTGAAGGATTTCGATGAGATTTTTTTCTTTGGATTCTTCTTGATATAAGCTTTCAGTAGAATGTCAATGGATTTTGCGTAGCTCTTACCATTTCAGAGCTATAAAGGGTCGAAGAGGAATCTTAAGGAGTCATAAGGGCTAATTTCTATTTTCCCTAGTTTGTGTCCAGCTAATTACTGGGTCAATCTCCTTATTGTGTCCATCTAATTATTGTGTCAAGCTATTTAGTACGGCCATACTCACTTTAGATTAACACTTTTTTAAATTTCAGTGGTCGACATGCTGCGGTCGGCGTAGCCCTTTATTTATATTGTAGACTAGCCACAATTTTCTTCTTGAAAGAGGTTATTACCCAACTTAATAATGATTTGGAGAGGCGAGGGCTTGTTTTTATATGGCCTGATTCCCTAACTGAAATTGATTTTTATCAGACATTTTGTTATAAGTACCCGGTAACCAAGATTTCATGATTTGCTGTACTGAGACTTTCAACATTTCCTAGTACTTAAGAAATGAATATATGTTTCTAAGTAAATGACAATAATCTCTCTTTTAAGCAGATTTTCCTGTATTCCATAACAGGAATTACCAGAATTATGGGTAATTTATGGGCTTTGCAGTTTTATTTTACCGTAGAGATCTTTAATCTTTTCATTTTGTAAGTATTAGAAACAATACAATACTGATGGCACAGAATATGTGTATTGATTTATCTAACAGCAAATGAGTTATATACATTTTATAAAAGTTTATAAAAATATCAGTCATTTGGAAATATTTTGTACATTGTAACTACATTTAAGGTGTTCTTATATTTTTTCCAGCAATTTTAATTACAATGGCATGGATAAAGAATTTTTCGGTGAACATACTTTTATTACTCATTTCAGGTATTCTCTCTTGGGGCTATTCCATTTAAATCTACCATCCAGGGGGAACGCCATATATTTTAGATCCCACCACCAATAGGAGTTTCTGTGAATCCAATGAGTGACGTCACAATATCTAATTTACATATGCAAATTAGCATTTTTGGTTGGCAAAGCCGAAGAATTATCACTATAAAGCATTGGGATAGAATTTTCAATCTTTGGTAACTTTTTTATTACATGCACGATTTTGGATCTGTAAAATGCATGTTAAACATGTGAGATATTCATATTTTTTATACCGATTTACTTTTTAATAAAAATACACAAATATTTTTTCATGTGAATTTCAAAAATGTGAAAGTTTCTAAAAATTTTATGGATGACAAAATACGCTAATTTCATATATATTAAAAATAAAAAGCTGAAAATTTTTACATCCTGTAAAAGTGTAAACATTCCATAATTCAGATAAAAAAGAATTATCCATTTATCTTAAATAACAAATTCTCACCGGTTAATTGAAAATGACATTTTTATGACCCTAATCAGTGACTACGATTTCTTGCCAACCAAAGGTAATTTTTCAAGCTTGTGACGTCACGGCGGAAACTCCTACAGAAAAAAATATTATTTCTACCATTAGTCAACATCAGGCTGACCCCCAGGACCAAGAGAAAAAAATAAAACTGGCGTTAGATTTTCTGTTAATTGTGAATTTCTCATACATGTCCAAGACCAATGCTGATGTCGATATCGACGATATCGACAAAAACGAGTCGATATCGAATCAATATCGAAGTCTTAATAAATTGCTTTAATTCAATGAATAGCTTTAAAACTAATGCCGATGTCGATACCGACGATATCGACAAACACGATTCCATATCGACTCGATATCGCAGTCTTAATAAATTGCTATAATGGAATGAATAACTTAAATTCAAATACCAATGTCGATATCGATGATATCGACAAACACGATTCGATATCGACTCGATGTCGAAGTCTTACTGAATTACTATAATGGAATGCATAACTATTCAAATACCAATGTCGATATCGACGATATCGACAAACACGATTCAATATCGACTCGATATCAAAGCATCAATAATTATAGTATAACTAATTGACCGTCGTGGATATATATAAAAATGTCACGAGTGCCGAACACCGCAGACAGATTAAACGAGTTGCGGAATAAACTAATATTAATCGTAACTTATATTTATCGTAATTCCATTTTAGTTTTGATGCCTAACAAAGTTATATGTCGTCTGTCGTCCGAGACTCATCTTCAACCAAAAGAGACGCTCCAAAGTGTCCAGGTCTTTTATCCGTTCTAGATACCTTTATCGCCCTTATAAGAGGCGTCATCTCCATCTTAGCTCGAAATACAAAAGGCTTAAGTTTTAAGAACCATGTTTACCATGAATTCTGTGTTGAACACAGTTACCAATTTATTGTTAATCTAGATAAGACAGGTATTATTGAAGCTATAAACTTTACTGCTACTCATTGTTAGGATTATGCCCATTTTTAAGTTACCTAGTTACTGCTGCGGCTTTTGAGCATTGAGGGAAGAACCTTTTTAACCCCTTTGTCCAAACCTAAGCCAAGCCGGCTTCCCGGCTGCGGCGTTTGAGCATTGAGGGAAGAAACGTCCCATTTCATACTATCACTTGATTAACTAGGCCCCCGCTAGAGCGAGGTACGAGCGGAGGTTAGGCGTTAGCCGTGGGGGCGCCCGTTCTCTATCCACATATGGGGGTGCTTAACGTTGAAGCAATACTATCAAACAGGATATAAATCCGCACGAACATTTGCTTGCCACACGTGTGTGTGTGTGTGTGTGTATGTGTGTGCGTCCGTTGTTCAACTAGGGCAGCGAAAATCTTCGATATTCACAAACAAATACTATCTGTTCAAGACGTAGTTACGATATCTTGACTATGGTATATATCAACATGTACAGTTTGAACATAAGCGTTTTATACAATGTCGTTACGATATCGTAACAATATTGACGATATCGTCGATATCGACAAATAAAAACAGTACTTTTATATTGGTTGTTGATATCGTTACGATATCATAAAGATGTTGTCGATATCGTCGATATCGACAAGTTCAGCTTTAACATAAGCGTTTTTACAATGTAGTTACGATATCGTGGCGATGTTGACGATATCGTTGATATCGACAAGTATGTTTGAACATCAGCGTTATTACGATGTAGTTACGATATCGTAACGATGTTGTCGATATCGTCGACATCGACAAACATAAACAAGTGAAGTATAAGTCTTGTTGACGATGTTGCGTTGATATCGTAACGATGTTAACGATATCGTCGATATTGACAAAAAGTGGTGTTCAACTTGTAATGTTGACGATATCGTTCCGATATCGTAAGGATGTTGCCGATATCGACAGACTATTCATATTAAATACTAGCGGTCTTGACAACATCGCCACGATATCGTGTCGATCTTGACGATATCGTCGATATCGAAGAACAAGTGCTGATCAAATGTTAGTGCTAATGACAATGTATAATAATGTTGAACTTTACTTACGATGTTGTTACGATATCGTAACGATGTTGGCGATATCGTCGATATCAACAACCAAGTGCAACCCACCATTACCGTTGTTGACGTTATTCTTGTCAAGCAAGTACAGTTCCATCATATAATTAACGTTGCCATTAGCAATAGTTTAACGATGTCGACGATATCGTGACTACATCGTGTCTTGGACATACCTCGAATTTCTTTGTACATTTCAGGTATTTTCCATTATTTCACTGATAAATCTGACTACAGCAGGGAAGAAAGACAGTGATTTTCTGT
>MJUU01034578.1:9378-24207 GCA_002080025.1 Modiolus philippinarum
CGTGTCACAACCGTTGTTGGGGTTAAGCAGTATTCAGTGAAGTCTATTACCGCTTCCAATCACGAACCCTTCAAGTTTTCCCGGCTTTATTCTCACTTAAATGGAAAGGCTTTTTTATTTCATCCACTAAGATGGAAAGGCTTTTTTATCTCACCGTCTTAAAAATTGCATTTTGTTGCATCATATTAAAAATTGTCTTTGAAATACGTAATAAAATATATGATGACCCTATAACGCCCCGGTCGTGGACGAATCTGCTGGTGGATGAACAGCTGTCACAGCAACACTAGCGCCATCTGTTGTCATAATTCATACGCGTTTTTTCCGCCACGTTTATTTTAAGCACATAAAAACAAAAATACAAAGACAAAAGTTAAAAGATAAAATATAAAAGTTAAAGAATGATGCACAATGAATACTTACTTTAAGAATTTAAATTATAAAATATGAAATTTTTCGAAATTAACACGGTAGATATAATGTCGTGAAAGAAGAATTTAGAACTTAACGAACAAAGCATAGAAATGGGAACATTTAAAGAAAGAACATAAAATATAACAAATTGAGTTTTAGAAACAACAATATAAAATATAAAAACTGCAGAAGTCGGGATGAAATAGGAACATTTAAAGAAAGAATATAAAATATGATAAATTAATATCCTAGAATCTTTAATATAAAATATAGAAAATGCAGAATTATGGATAAGCAAAGTGAAAACAATAAAAAGAGAAGATAAAATGTACAGCATATAATTTCTCTGGTGGCGGAAATACCCCTCCATAGATTTTTAAGCTCAGAGAATAAGTATACCCACCTCAAGAATGCCTAAAGTGTTTAAGTTATATATGTGTGTAACGTTCAATATTTATGAATATGGCATCAATGTTTCGAATCATTGTTTAAGTTGGTTTCCAAGATAATTGATTTCAAGGACAATCAAGGCGTGTTTAAGATACTTTAAGATCAAATAAGATCAACTTGTAAATTGCGTTCATAAACAATAGAGACGTGTAAAGTTTGTTCAGATCAAGCGTTAAAGATCTGGATTTGATCTTGTTTGATCTTAAAAACTGAACAGGTCTTAAGCTTGTCAAGATGATAAGATCAGAATGGCCCAAAAAGATCATAACACATCTGCTAGTGGAATGCTTTAGTGTTGAATAAGCATGTCTTATGAAACATATTTCGAGGCAAAATATGTATCAATTCACCTACTGGTGTTTCCATGAATGTGATCTAGGCTTAATGTTCTTTTCACATTCTTCATTGCATCCTTCACGTTCTTGCTAATATGTAATTTTTTTTCGTCGCCCAAATCTCCTAATATTCAATTGTTCTCTGTCTCTGTGTTGTGATGATGTAAAATAGCTGTGAGATGCTAAATCTGTATTGTTAATGGCACTTTGTTTCATTCGCAGACGTTTGTTAAATGTTCACTAGAATTGATTAAGCTACCCTACCTAGAGATGTTTCGATTTTCAATATGCGTGTTTGAAACAACCGCAGTAGAATACCGAAAGAACAAAGGATCGATAATTACAACAAATCCAACGATATGGCAAAAACGAGAACACTGAAAACAATGACGTTTTAACCATAAACCTACCAGACATAAAAACACAGCAGTCAAAACCAAAACTTTCACAGTGTGAACTCAAATCAAACTGCCAACAATACCCATCACGCTGAAAATCGAAATTTTACAATCTATAGTGACGAAATATTTATGAACAACCCCATCTGAAGTAGAATAAAATTTATTTTTAAATGATTTCTCCTACGATCTTTTTAAGATAGAATTATTAATAATAGAATTTTTTGGATCAATTGACATTTAAAATTATCAAGGTTTAAAAAATATTTCTGCTCCATTTAAAAAATACAATTTATAAGATATTCATAAAGCCGTGATTTCAACCTGAACATCCGGTGTTATAACGTCAAAAGGTGTATTGCAAAGTTGTGAATTAACGAAGTATGATTTTTATTACCTTGTAACCATGACAATATGTAAAATATATGAATAAAAACACACACAAGTCATTTATTTGGGCCACAAATAAATTTGCATGAAAAGCTCGCTTGTATACGGTAAGCAAATATAAAATCTATAAAACCGTTATATTTAAATAACAATTTAACAAAAAAATTAAAAAAGACGATTTGTAAATGCTTGAATTTGACAATACAATTACCTTGAAGATCATGCGTGTTGCAACTTCCCTCTCCTATCACGGTATAGTTTTCATATAACATGTATTAATCAGTATCTAAATTTTGTAAATTCGTGTTAAATAAACCAAGGAATAAGTTCTGATCTTACTTGATTTTTACTTTCCATTTATATTCAGTTGAATATTTGTTTTTGAATAGCTTTTATTTGCATTTTTGTCGGTACATAGCCTTCCAAATGTGTCGAATTTTATAGAAGCTGAAGAGAGATTCATTGCCGAAACCAAACCTAAAGCAACTGTGGTTATTTATACCATAAATATAGATTTCACCACAAGATCCCGTTCATAACCATATTTTATCCACAAGAGATAGTAAAACTTTAAAATTTTAATTGCGAGGCTTGCCGAATAATCGGGATAAAGTGGTGTAATCTTTTTCTCTAATGATAAATGATAAACACCGAGAATTGTATTCCGAATAGGTATGGCGGGGCTCTATTCAACATACGTTGAATATAAAATTTTTTTAAATGGGTCAAAACCGGTTTAAACTTGACATATCATTAGAGAATACTTTTATCACAATTTTGTCGATTACAAAAGTTTGAATTTTATTCCTCAATTGACTTATGATAATCAACATTTAAGTGACAATATTTGCTTCGTGTTGAATATATTCGACACAAGCATTAGACAAAATGTTGTTAGAAATACTTATTTCATTCGTAGATTCCATATATATTTACAACAACTATCAAAAATTACTGAAAGGGAACTTGTTATGTATTAGAAAATTCTATTTGATAATGACAAGAGCCAGACCTTTATATGAATTATAACAACAATTACAACAAAGGCAAAAAAAACAATATCTTGAAATATAAACAAAACTAGAGTAATGACTGTCGGAAACGACAGTGATATCCGCACCCCCTGTTTGACACAGAAAACAGCTATAGACCCTGGGTATAATTTTTCTTAACATTTTTGAAATCAAACTCTTGACAGTCACTATTTTTACCATACGGAATTAAAGAATATATGGTTGCTAGGTAGAATTCCAAAAAATAAGTAGCCTTTGAGATTCCAGGAATTATTTCAAAACTTGGAATAATATATTTTGGAAATCAAATCGGTGAAATGTTTCTTCTTATTCTAACAATTTTTTTAACTATGGTTTCAATGTAGAATTCCAAAAATTAGTGGTCTTTGACAATTTCAGGAAATTTACCAAATTTGGAATCAATTATTTTGGAAATCCAATTGGTGAAAATGACTGACCTTATCAAAACAAATACTAACAGTTTGGTTGCTAGGTAGAATTCCAAAAAATATGTGGTCTTTGACACTTTCAGGAAATTTACCAAAAACGGAATCAAATATTTTTGAAATTCAGTTGGTGAAAATGATTGCCCTAATGGAAACAAATCCTAACAGTTTGGTTGCTAGGTAGAATTCCCAAAAATATGTGGTCTTTGACACTTTCAGGAAATTTACCAAAATTGGAATCAAATATTTTTGAAATCCAATTGGTGAAAATGATTAACGTTATAAAAAAAATGCTAAAATTATGGTTGCTAAGTAGAATTCCAAAAAATAAGTGGTCTTTGAGACTTTCAGGATATTTACCAAAATTGGAATCGCATTTTCGAATTCTAAGATTTCATAATTTCTATTTTTTTTCCAAATACTTGCCAAAATATAAGATAATATACCAAAATGTTCAAAAATATCAGTCTTTGACATTTTCAGGAAATTTACCAAAGTTGGAACCGGAATAAAAATTCTGAAAGCTTCTTGCACATTTACAGACTATATGCAACAATTCTGCAAAAAATTAAATCAATAAATCCAAAAATGTAGGATAAGTTTGCGTCGCATGCCATATGTGTCACAATCCACATTTTGAGGTCTTTGTCAAATCGGCATCTTGGGGCCTCTTCTTTGCATCAAGATAAATATAAAAAAATCCGAAAGCTTATTGTGCATCTACAGACCATATGCAACAATTCTACAACAAAATTAAAACCCTAAATCCAAAAATGTAGGAGGAGTTCGCGTCGCATGCCACATGTGTCAAAATGGGCATCTTGGGCCTCTTGTTTGCACCAGGACCAATATCAAAAATCCGAGAGTTTATTGCGCATCTGCAGCATATATGCAACAGTTCTATAACAAAATTAAAACCCTAAATCCAAAAATGTAGGAGGAGTTCGCGTCGCAAGGATGTGTGACGGACGGACGGACAGACGGACGGACAGACGGACGGACGAACGGACAGACGGACGGACGGACGGACGGACGGACGAGGCCAACGACAATATCCCCGAACTTTCATTCGAAAGTGCGGGGATAACTAGATTTGCAATTGCAAGCAATAGCCGCGAGAATAGCCGATGTCACCCCAGACTCCCCATTCCACGATTCCACGATACGCAGCCTCAAAATCTACCCAAAAATTAATTTTCGTCAAAATCGGACAATGCTGAAATTTTTACGTATTTCGGCGGCAATCTTGGAAATGGCAGCCATTTTGAATTTTTTTATCCTTATGAATTCCTTCCTCTCATCTTACTGGACCTTTATACGAAATATGATCAAACTGTGCGAAGTAGTTCCCGAGATATGAAATCACCAAATTTTAATGTAAATTGGTGGCCATTTTGAAAATTTTAAACGCACAACATATAACTTCAGATGATGGTCCAACTTTGTGCCAAGTTTGAAATTAATTACTTCAACCATCTCAAAATAATCGCTCGGACAAAATTTATTGGAAGAAGAATAATCAGAAGAAACGTAGAATAACAACATGTCACCCCGACGTTGTCTGGGGTGACACAATGAATCTTTTTGTTCATCATATACGCTTTAAAAAACTACCATTTCTTAGAGAGTTTAAGACAATATACAACAAATAAATCAAATATATTATTGTCAGCTTGCCCCGTGCAACGCGTGTTGCAGGTAATGCTCATCAAACTAGAGAACCCGATGGTATACGTTTTTGTCGTTTTCACACTAATAGTGCTTTATTTGTGTGGTTTTATTGTTCATAGTATTATCTATGTGATGTTGTCTTTCTTTGTTTTTTCTATTTATTACAATGTTAAAGGATTTTTGTTCAAGTTTATTTCATATTCTAAAAATTCTAAAAATTTTGCCTCGGCAATTTTGTCTGCCGATGTACCGGAATCTCAAAATGATTACCCTATATTAAAAGGGATTCAATTCATAAAATAGCAATCTTGCCATTTGAATATTTCCTTTGCTTAATTGAACAAAACTTTATCTTTTAACTATAGAAACTTGCCAATTAAGAAAAATAATTGCATATTTTTCAAAACTGAAAACTGATGTTAAATGAAAATAACCTTTACACATATTAATACATATTTTCGATATCTTGATCTTCAGATATCTTTCTTAGGACATATATTAATATACCCAGTTGAAGTCTAATCTATCTGACATAACTGGCAACTATTGTGAACATGGTCCATTTTTCATGTGAATAAATGAAAAGCAAGGGCAGACCTATTCATGAGGGCAGTACTTTTTGGTTTTATACAAAATTGTCTACAGAGTATTATCAATTCCGATATAATTCGAAAATTATAGCCCATTCTTTTTTGTTTTACAGGTTTCTAACCCATTATGGAGTCCACTGAATTTGGACTTGAAAATATAAGTCTTATAATTGACGAGGGACAGGGGAAACTATCGGTGTCAAGATGGCAGGCAAATGGGTTGTACATTGTTAGTACTTTATTATTTTTTGGACTCCGTATCACATTGAACATGTTTGGAAAGCCAAAATTTGTTAAAGATAATATTGATTTTTGGAAATGGAGGAACATATTCATATCTTGGATTCATGGGATCATAGTTGGAATTTGGGTACTCATAAGGTAAGGAGCAGACAAATTTAAAAAGGGGCCATTTCAAAACTGAAAAACACAGCATGTAAGATTAATAACAATAATGATGATGATGATGTCACTTCATTGATCAGGTACATGCATACTCTTGGTCATAAATAGGGGATATCTTTTTTAATGAGAATGCCTGAAATATATAAATCATGTTTGTTTTCAAAAATTCAAATTATCATTTAAAAATCGCTGACATTATCTCTTAAATCATTTGTGTATACGATGGGCATCGCAACTGCAATTTTGGGAAATATTTGTACACACAATATTTGATTAAAAAAAATGTCTCATTTTAACCAATAAAGAGGTGTCAGAATGTGTTGAAGGAGTGGTCTGACAGATTCGTAGAATAGAGACTTTAGTTCTTCACAGTTCGAAAACAATGTTGAAAGCAAAATATTATACTTTCATCCACACATATTTGTGCATTATGCTCCCAAACTTCAAATTTTAGCTAAAAAATTCGAATTTTCCATATTAATGACGAAGTGTATATGTAATTTTTCACTTGAAAGTCAACATTCTATACATAGGGTCTAATCGTATTCACTTAAAGTAAATAAAATGTCTTCCTTTTGGTAGGAGGCGCCTAATTGATCACGAGAGATAGTAAAATCGATTTTTTTCTAATGAGGGAGAAGTAATATTTTTAAATCACAACCTAGATAAATGATAATGTTTTTTTTTTCTTGTAAAATCAATGTAAAACTAGAAAAAACATAAATAGTCACGAAAACATTCACGAAAGTTTTCGTCAACGCCCGATTGTATCAACACCGTCTTGGAATGAAGAAAGTACAATCCATCGAGGAGCTATCAAAATTTGTATTAGTTTTTATATTCCATTGAAATCCAGTAACATAAGGATGATCTGAAACTCATTTGAGTTGTAGATATTTCATGATTTGAATAGAATTGTGCAACAAACTTGAATTATCTGGTTTTTAATATTTTGTTACTTCTTTTTCAAAGACAAACAACAAGATTTTAACTAACAAAGCTAAAAAGCATACAAATATCTTCTAGAGAGTTTCACTCTGGATAGTGCTTTATATAATGAAACAACTATGAAGTGTGACTGACACCCTGGATTAACTAGATGATCCAATGAGCTTGAGAGTCTTGCTCATATTTAGTTTTAAAACTTCCAGGGTAGGAGTAATTGTTTATAGTCACACTCGATTAAACATGGATTATAAAACACAAAATACAAGATGGAAAATCTCAGACGTCGTGTTTTGGCGGGAAATACTTTTAACTGAATTCTGTCACGCGAAGAGACTAACAGGCCATGTTGGTTTGCCATAAATTATATGAAATTAACAATTAATGAAATGTCTAATTTATTGATATAACAAAATGATAATTGTTAGGTCTAAACAAATTTTTGTTTACTTTTTGTAGCATTTGGTGGTATCCAGGCATGTTACAAGATCCAATATTTTATGTAAATAATAGTGTTTATTTTATACTTCCATTTACAATAGGTGAGTGAATTAATGAGTAAAAAAACAAAACAAAAAAGAAATAAATAAATAAACACAACAAAAAAAAAAACAAAACAAAAACAAAAAGAAACAAAAAGAAACAAAAAAAACAAACAAACAAACAAAACAAACTAAATAAAGAAAGAAAAAATCCAACAAAATGTTAAAAGAATAAAAAGAAAAAACAGAAAAAAAAGATTTTCAATTACAAGCAATAGCAGGTGTCACCCCAGGCAACTAATATCATGATTCTATCTTATTCACAGCCCACAAATCCACCTAGTAATCAATTTTCATTGAAATCGGACAAAGTTTGATTTTTTACGTATTTTTGCGGCCATCTTGGAACTGCAACAATTTTTCAATTTTTTCTGCATACATTCCTTACTCTCATCTTACTGAACCTTTATACAAAATATGAGCAAATTGTGCAAAGCAGTTCTTGAAATACCCAAATGCAACAAAGTTCAGCATTGATCTTAGGAACATTTTTACCAGTAAACTTTATCAGAATTTTTTAACGGTTACGAGTTTATCCCCTAACAAGGTTTTTGTTACGGGGCAGCTAACTCCGTTACTAAAACAAGATCGGTATGCTTGCGTGGGTTTGGAGGTCCCACACTGATGTCGTTCTATCACATCAAATATTGAAATGATATGTCGCGTAGTTTTTCACAGCTATTGCGGCGCACGAAAAAGAATAAAGAAAATAATCCGAAGAATAACAGTATAGGTCTTACACTGTTGTGAAAGACCGTAATAATAATCAAAAGAAACGTAGAGTGAAAACATGTCACCCTGACTTCTTCTTGGGTGACATAAAAACATCACTTTGATGCGGGCCAAAAATTTTTAAAAAATGAACATTGGCACTAAATACATGAATGCAAATAACAAAATACCGATCTTACCGTCAATTTATTTTCTGCATATGCGCATTTCGACATCTTATGTCTCATCAGTGCAGATTAAAACCAAAACATTTGGAAGTCCATTAACCGAAAAACATATACCATTTGCTGATGTTGGCTTTTCGTTTTTGATTTCAAAGTATTATGATTTGATTTGCATTAATGAGACAAAAGATGTAGAAATGAGCATGAATGGAAAGCAATGATGAATGGAAAGCAATGATGAATGGGAAGCAATGATGAATGGGAAGCAATGATGAATGGGGAGCAATGATAAATGGAAATCGATGATGAATGGGAAGCAATGATGAATGGGAAGCAATGATGAATGGGAAGCAATGATGAATGGAAAGCAATGATGAATGGGACGCAATGATGAATGGAAAGCAATGACGAATGGAAAGCAATGATGAATGGGAAGCAATGATGAATGGAAAGCAATGATGAATGGAAAGCAATGATGAATGGGAAGCAATGATGAATGGGAAGCAATGATGAATTGAAAGCAATGATGAATGGAAAGCAGTGATGAATGGGAAGCAATGATGAATGGGAAGCAATGATGAATGGAAAGCAATGATGAATGAGAGGTTACCCCGTGAAACACGTGTGCAGCATAGCAAAATTTACTGTTTTTTATGCAACTTCGGTATTTTTTGTATGTTAACATTCCTTCTACAATCAGAACACCTGACTTGACCCCAATGTTTACAGTAACTGGCATAAAATTTTAACTAACTATTCACATCGAAAAACACTTGAACATTTCAAATACTTTTCACTACTTTTCTACAAAGTGAACTTTTTGCGAAAAAAAAAATCAATAAGAACAAATATTCATTCGCAAGATTTGTTAATTATTTCTGTAAGGAAACGAAGTAAAACGAGCTCAATACGATATTCAAGATGTTGTCACTGTGCACAAATTGCATCTCATTGAATTACATGAGCCCTATACATCTAATTTTGTTTGACTTTAAAGGATGAAAAGTTTTAGTGTAGCGTAAAATTAACCACAGCTTTAACAAAAAAAGAAAGAAAAAAATCCATAAATACAGATTTGTATTATTATATGTTAAAATCACGTGGTAATGATATACAAGAACATTTTAAGTATTCCCTCTTTCAAATTTCAGGTTATTTTACATATGATTTTATAGATATAGTTATGTCTAGTAAAGCTAAGGAAAACTGGGAAACTGTCTTACATCACATTATAGTAAGTATACATTTACTGTTTTTTAGATAGAATCTGTACCCAAAGGCGGATTCTGCCTTCAGAAAGGGGGTTCCAATGAGGTCCAGAAAAGGGGTTACCAGCCTACCTTTTTCATTTTTTGTCAATTTTGTCTAAATCCCACAGGAAATTAAAAAAAAACCCAGACAACCCCCGTAATTCTTCTTCTCGGCTTTTTATGTATTATCTCAAAAATTTTCTAAAAATGATCACTAAATGGTAAATCAATTAAGGTGAGAGGTACGTAAATAAGCGCCGATGAACGTTATGAATTTGCTTTAGAATGAACGTAAAATAATTTTAATTTTCACTTTAAATTATCGTCGTTTCAAACTGTATCCTACAATTTTTCTGAAAAATTGATATTATGTTGCCAAAGAAAATTCTGTTTTTATGGTATAATTTTTTATAGGGTCACCGAGTTCGTTTTCGTGGTATAGATCGCTGAATAGATGTTCATCTTTCAAATCACGCCTAAAATCATAACTTTTATCGACGACGTCCCTATTTTGACGGCAAATTTATCGAAAAAATCCATTTTTGGCGTGTCTGTTCTATATTCGACTATTTATACCGGCAAAATTAATTCGGTGACCCTATATAAAATTCACACCATTAAAATAGGAATTTCATTGCTAAAAACATATCCTTTTTGCAGAAAAATTGTAGGATACGTTTTCATAAACGCGCAATTTGAAGACGTTTCATATATTATTTTTCTGTGTGTTTTACACGGATTCTATATGAAAACAACATAACTGGTAGATTTTTCAAACGGTTATATTTCAAACATAAAAATAGCAAAACCGATTTTATTTCACCTTGAAATTCAGCTTCATTTGATGCACTTGCATGTAAAATTTAATCAAAATCCGGAAACTTTGCTATTTAGGTACCTATTACCTTAAGCCATCTATGTGAATAAAAAAAAAACGTTTGATGTGAAAAGAAGTGTGCAATGAAGCAATAATTGCCAGTTTCTGTGTTTTTATTCCCCATTACATTATAGGAAATACGAGATATGAGTTGTTCATCCAGCTGCAGAGACATGCCAATATAATAAATGTAGATGTGTTGTTCGGGGGCTCCGAAAACCTTTCATATGATGAAAATGTCGAAATTTTTTCAGCAATTCAAAAATACATTGAAGATTCTGGGCGGTTTTAACCAATTTTTAATGTTATATTACATGTATACTGATAATGTTATTTGGACAAATACCATAAACCTTAGACTAAATCTAATATAACTTATTAACTTTCATGAACATCAATACTACTTATTTATAGATCATTTTATTAATTAACTATTATGTATAGGACAAACCATAAGTAACAAATAAACATTTAGTCATAATATTATAATATTATTAAATATTATTTACCGGTATTTTGCATTATTATTATTTATGTAAATCTAATTTCCTTTTCAATATAATTGATGTCCTCTTGTTATATAAGGAGAGCTCCCAAACAAAAATTTTATTCACCAAATCACTTTCAAATCACTTTCAAATCACATCTAAATCATGTATACACAATTTGTTAAGATGATTTCATCACGATTTGTTTATCAAATCTGAGTGAAATCATAACACAAGCATCAACTGCAAGTGGTTTCATAACAATTTGGTCCAGGTCACAATTTGATAATCATTTGATTCTGATTTAGTAACGATTTGATATCTTATCCAAAAATACAAAATGATTTCAACATGATTTGATAACTTAAGTGTTGTAACATCCTGATTTGATAATGATTTGATAACTTGTACGTTTTCAAAAACGATTTGGTAACAATTTGGTGACTTATTCATTACTGAGAGATGATTTTGTTACGATTTTATACTCTCTGAGAGATGATTTTGTAACGATTTTATACTCTAATGATTTACACAGTCATATAAAATCTTTTCCCAGATGCATTTAACACATGTTTTGTGCTTTCTTGCAAACATTTGAATGATTTGATTAAAATGTCATGTGATCATGTTTGAAAAAGAAAAATTGGCTCCATTTCCTGTTTACTTTTGTCTTGTTTGGATGTAAAAGTATGAAGGACAAAGATGATGCATCATATATAAAGTAGGGGCAAGTAATTAAGATATGAATATATTATTTGTTTTCCTTGTGAATTTACATAGTATATTCAGTTTCTTTTAAAGGATTATTAAAGGAAAATAATATGATTTTGGTATCATATTTTAAAGGTAAAAAAAAATATCTTCTAATACTGAAGGAATTTTAATTTTAGTTTATATTACTGGTATTAGAAGTAGATTCTGTTGAAAAACAATGATATGAATACAAAGATTTATATGTGTCAATTTTTCTTTTTTTGCACGTCGAAATGAATGGAAATTTGAGCTATGTTTTAATTGTTGTAAATACTCAATATATGTAAATCAAAAGCTGGTACACTCAACTAACTAGGCTACTGACACTGACTGATAACACAGGAGTCAACAAAAATGGTCAATTTGACAAATGCCTGTACATTTCTCCAATACCCTATTCTTTATATGGTAGTGATTTGATTGTGATTCAGTAACAATTTTATTCAGATTTGTTTCTGATTCTGTTCAGATTTGATTCAGATTTGTTAATGATTTAGTTGTGATTTCATATTGATTTTGTTCATGATTTTGTTCTGATTTCATAGTGATTTGATAGTGATTTCATTGTGATAAAATTTCCCATGCAAATGAGCTATCAATTCGTGTCGACTAAATGCCTTCCAAATCATGATTTCAAAATGATTTAGTGACATGATTTTATACACTGTTTTTTTTTCGTTTGGGAGCTCTTAAATAAGCCTAGCCTGATGTGCAATCCTTTTGAACCTTGTTTGTATATTGTCATATATACCTATGTTCAATAAAATATTTTTGAATTGAATTGAATTGAAATAATATTATAGCTCTTGTGTGATTCCCTTCAAAGTTTGGGATTTTAGTATTCAAAGTGTTGAGTAGCTATGAATATAGTTTAAGATAGGACCCATTTGGAAATGTAATCAAAGTTCTTCTCTTCTGACCAGTTGTAATAAAACGCCGTCGTGTAATAAAACTCCGTCGTAATAATGTAACTGGGGATATTGGTTACTAGATGTGCAACCTGTTGTTTCAGACGCTGAACTCTGAATTCTACTGGCTTTGATGCCTTATACACAAGGACAATGACTCTCGCCCAGTCAAGTGCCCTAACTCTAGTAATAACTCTATGGCAGAACTAAATGTCCGATACGGAAGCAATAAATAATTTAATAGAACAAAAGGAATACTTTGACATGACATGTGAATTAACATGAATTGATATGATTAAACCAAACATTTGACTAATTAACAGAACAGTACAATAAATCTGATTAACTTAAAAAGTGTTTCTAGGTGACAACTATTACTTAATGTCCAGCACTGAATAATATCTTAATTATTAAGTCCAAAATGAAATCCTGTGATTAACACTTTAAACATTATTAAATTCAAAGATGAAATTATGAAATAATTAAAATACTTAAATGTCCAAAAACACAAAATATTTGAATTGTCCAAATATAAACACTCGGTCATTATAGTCTAAGGCGGGTATCCTTCTTGTCGTTGTCTATGCCATATCGTGTCAAATATGCAACCAGAAGAAGCAAAGATTAAAAAGGGAATATCAGAAGGGTCAGATGAGCGATAAGGACTCTTGAGATCCTCGTATTTTTTCTTTGATGCATTCGGTTTATACTAAAAATATGAACATTTTTATTCTTTAATTATATCATGAAGTTATTATACCGGTACATATAAATGCTTATTTTCTTGTGATTATCAAATTTGTGATCATAAAAAAATCTATGTCTAAATCATATTGTGTCGGGAAACGGATTTAAGGATGTTCACCGGTCAATGGAGTTCAGTTAAATGTGATTTTTGTTAGAATTATGCAGTAATTTAATCCAAAAAAAATTGCTGATTTCATTTTGGAGATGCGAGTTAAAAAAAAATGACAGGAAACTAGACTCTTAGGAATTCTTCATAGATTTTCATTAACAATGCTTCTCCATCAATGAATTTCCACTGGGTGAAATAAAATTTTGTTGGAATGACCCAAAAGGTGTATAAAGTAAAAATTATCTTAAAAACAACGGCAGTAGAATACCGAAGGAACAAGGGGAGCAATGACTACAAAAATCGAAGTCCAAAGACATGGCAAAAACGGTAACAGATAAAAACAAAGACAAAACAAGGACGTGAGACAGCTACAATGCACGGAAATAAAAGGATAACATTAAGAACTAAGGCACTCATATTGTGAACTCCCATGAAAACCGGGATTGACATCAGGTGCTCTGGAAGGGTAAGCATGTCCTGCTCCACTAAAAATGATGGGGGTCACTATACAATAAATATATAATGCTTTTCAGTGGATAAATCTGACAAAAAATACAAAACATTACCAGCCAATTTAAGAACTAATGGTTTTCATTTCCGAATTCCCGTAACTTATTTCTTTTTTAATATTTACTTAAAATGGTTCCACGTGCACTGCTGAAAACGTCATGTATGCTGCTGGTTGTAAACGCTGCAAAATGATCTATGTGGGGGAGACTTAACTAACATTTGGTGTTGTCTAACTTAAACAGAGCGCCACAAATGGAAAATATTGACCAGTAGGTGAACATTTTCGGCGAGCTAACCACAGCATACGGGATATGCATGTAACTGTCCTTATACATGCGTGTGAAGAACAACCTTTAACAAAAATTTCCAATTTCTTGGGACTGTTCAGCCCTTTGGCAGGAATGTTAAGAAAAAGTCTATTACTTGATTACTCTTTATTTAGGGGCCGACTCCGACCTTCTGTTGGGTGTGGGATTTCCTCGCCATTCATTGAAGATCTTATGGTGGCTTTGAGTTGTTATTACTCCCCATTGGGTCGTTGTCTCTTTGACACATTCCCCGTTTCCCTTCTTTTTTCTATCACTTATTTTTTTTTATAATAACACATGCATAGTTTATTTTCGTTTTTGATAATGTTCAGGATTCAGCATGATTTTTACAGGCAAATTCTGTTACACGTCAGTTAGTAGCTT
>MJUU01034583.1:12029-26393 GCA_002080025.1 Modiolus philippinarum
TTTAGTTACTAAAACTTAGTTTTTCTCTACTTAAGTTCGATTCAATGAAAAAATGCTTATCAAGTAGTATTGATTTGAATTATCCAACTAACTATCATTAAGTCCTGTTAATATATTTTCGGTGTTCTCACTCGTGTTAACAGCGCGGTAACAACAAAAATTTAAGTAGCGTTAGTTCGAATTTAGTAACTTAAATTCAATTTAAGTTGAGAAAAAATAAGTTTTAGTAACTTAAATTGAGTTTTTCTATTTTTTCGCGTTTGCCATANTTTAGTTACTAAAACTTAGTTTTTCTCTACTTAAATTCGATTCAATGAAAAAAATGCTTATTAAGTAGTATTAATTTGAATTATTCAACTAACTATCATTAAGTCCTGTTAATTTAATTTCGGTGTTCTCACTTCTCGTGTTAACAGCGCGGTAACAACAAAAATTACTTTAACTCATTTTAAGTAGCGTTAGTTCGAATTTAGTAACTTAAATTCAATTTAAGTTGAGAAAAAATAAGTTTTAGTAACTTAAATTGAGTTTTTCTATTTTTTCGCGTTTGCCATAGAGGTAATTCTACATTTTGATTTTCCTATTCCCATTGAAAGCGAAGTAAAAATATTTATATGGACATATCTAAAACATATCACTTTACAGTTGAAAATTAAATTTTGGCTTTATGGAACATGTTATGATCACTTTTAGCACATGATCACATTTTGAGCTACATGTATTTACTATGTCCGAAGCTAAAGGTATTAGACCTTGAGAATGAAGAGATAATTCCTTAATATTTGTTTTGATTGCTGTGAATAAAACGTTTATCATGAAAAGGAAATACAATATACAGTAGTTGGCCACATTTATTTCACCAACGTCAATTTTTTTCATGTAAAAACGAAACCTCTTCAAAAAATTCTCTGGAATTCATTTTTGGTCTGATTTTCATAATTAAAATTCCATAAGAAGCATTTTGACAAACAGTTTTTTTCTGATAATTTTGAAATAATTTTTATCTCAAGTCGTATTTAAATTTCCAAAATTTAGACACAGATAGAAATTTCTATGTCACTATTTATTATAGACACATGTAAATTTTTACTTTGAAATGTTGTGTTCGACATTAAATCATCAAAACAAAAAACTTATCAGCAAAAATTATTTTCCAACAAAGACATGAAACAATTTATTAAGCTCTGTTAAACATTGAAAAAAATGAAAATGGAACCAAAAATAAATTCTAGGGGAATTTTGAATATGGGTCGTTTTTATATCAAAGTCAAAGTCAAAAGTCAAAAAGCTTTATTTAAAGTCGATAAAAGATAAAACAGTACAACATAAGCTCCAAGGACTACATGAAATGCACAGGTAATTTTGACGGCGATGAAACAATAATGGCCAACTACTGTACATCTTAACATGCAACTACACTCCTTTTATTAAATATTTCAAAATCCCGCAGTAAGCTGTCAATATTTTAAAAACTGAAATAAATAAAATGATATTTGACAAGGGGGGTAATTCTTAATTGTATTTAAAAAAAAACAAAATATCGAAGTTACTGTTAACTAAGTTTTCTTCACATGCGCATTTCGACAAGTTATGTCTGTTCAGTGCAGATAAAATCAAAATATTTGGAAACCCAAAGACCGAAATATGTGTAAAAGCTGATAGAGAGCAAATTACCAATAGGATATAAACAGTAAAGCCAAAATTGAAGTACTGAAACGAATGAAAGTTAGAAATTTAGCAAGGAGGTTATTCATTCTACTTTACGTTCAGCAGCTTACTAAAATTGTCAAAAAAGGAATGGTAAAATAAAAAAAAACAATGATATAAGTCACTTGTGTATAGGGCCTTCAATTTCTAAATCTGTGGGAAATTAAATCGTATGTTTTTTAACATCCAGAGATAAAACTGATTAAAGCTGAATTTTCAGTATGGTTTCCACAGTCATTTCTTTTGTACCGCAAATAAACAATAAATACATGACTATAATCAATATTCTTTCATATTTAAGTCTATAAGTGTTTCTTCGCCAAAGGGTCTAGACAATTGGCCCTTTTGTACTAACATTGGTAGAAAAAAATAACAAAATTGCCGTCAAATTTAGTTCTGTAGATGGACATTTCACAACTATTCCTCTTATCTTCAGTACAGATAAAATCAAATTAAAAAAAATGTTAAGCTCAAGTCCTCTCCCCCTTTTCGAATATTCATAGAATGAACTACCACACGGGAAATAACTTGCCTATATTTATATAAAACTATACATAAAAAAATTGTGTTTAATAACTGAACAGACCTCAAAATTAAACCAAAATTTCTGAAAATAAAATTTCACATATGCCAACCTATGTAAAATACTCAGATTTTTATATGAACCTGTACTTGATTAGGTATCTATATCTAAAAAAATCTACTTTATAGTAATTGACAGGGAGAATATTTGCCTGTAACATTTGTTTAACATATGTTTTGTTTTCTGATTGTACTACAATATATATCTTATTATTATTTTTTAATGGATATAACCCAATACCATGAGCATTACATCTTTTCTAATAGATTTTTTCACACATAAAATAATATCCAACACCTTCCATGTTTTATGGACCAACATCAATGAAAAACAACTTGATGGATTAACTTTTATTGCCATTCGCCGTGTTGTGCACAACTAAGTGACTATCGGCACTTCTGATAAATTACTCGCAGAGACAGAAAAATCACACTTTACCGTATTTACATACCATCATGAATATCATTTCCAAAGTTACAATGCACAGCGTGACTGAAAAGGAAGAAAACTCATATCAAAGATTTCTCTGCTAAAACACGGTGATAATGTGAAAATGATTTTTATTATTATAAATTGGATGTGTTGAAAGACCAATTGATATCATATTCGACATATCACTGAAACCAAGCAGACTCGGTACTGACATTATTTCGAGTCATTGGTCTCTGGGCACCCGAACCTCACCTTTCTGTTTCATGTTTCCCGATATTGTTATAAACTACAGAAAAAGCTATTCGGGTATACTGCTAACTATAATCCCACAATATTTCTCCAAAGGTGATAAGATAGTACGTAATGTGAAAAGATGGACCAAGGAGTACCTGCCACTAAAGTGGCAGCTAGCTCAAGCAGGTAAATAATGTAGCCACAGAAGAAATATCTTCATCAAAGCTTCGCGGTGGGTTGGTAAAGAATCATCATATCGGTTGTATCACTGGTAGGTAAGAATAAAATCTTCAGTTCATCGGAGCTCAAAGCTATTTAAACAGATTCAGACTACCGCACTAATCACTGATGAACAAAGGGATTTTCAATAGTATATTAGCTAATCGTTTCAAACCCAGTAGTCAGTACTTCGGTGCTGACCCGAAAACCGATTGTATTGAAACTTGCAATATCTAAATTTTACATAATTTTTGTTTAAAATTAAGGAGTATCTCCCCTATGCATAGCTCTGTCCTTAGCTGAATTTTTGCTTTTCTATTTAGATCCATTTGGTTATTTGTTCTCTATCATCTTTAACATGTTTTTCGGTTAATTGACTTACAAATGTTTTGGTTTGATCTGCACTGATGAGACATAAGTTGTCAAAATGCGCATATGCAGGAAAAAAAATTAACAGTAACTTCGGTATTTTGTTATTTATTACAACTGGGCCGATGTCTCTGCTGGTGGACTGTTAGTCCCCGAGGGTATTCACCAACCTAGTAGTCAGCACTGGGCCGATGTCTCTGCTGGTGGACTGTTAGTCCCCGAGGGTATTCACCAACCTAGTAGTCAGCACTTTGGTGCTGATCCGAAAACCGATTGTATTGGAACTTGCAATATCTAAATTTTACAAAATTGTGTTTAAAGCCAAGGAGTATTTTCCTCATGTATAGCTCTGTTCTATGCTGAATTGTGGCTTTTCTATTTTAATTACACCTTATACATAAGTTGTCGAAATGCGCATATGAAAAAAATAAATTAACGGTAGCTTCGACATTTTGTAATTTATTACCACTTGGCCAATGCCTCTGCTGGTGGACTGTTAGTTCAAGAGGGTAATCACCAACTCAGTAGTCAGTACTTCGATGCTGACCCAGAAACCGACTTTATTGAAACATGCAATATCTAAATCTGCACTGATGAGACATAAGTTGACGAAATGACTATATGCAGGAAAAAAATTAACACTAACTTCGGTGTTTTGTTATTTTTCATCCAATAAAAAATCTATTTAGCCGTTGTCTTGTAGCTCAAAAGCTCTATTTAGAAGTATTAAGCAATTATGTATTCAATGGGTCAGGAAATCCGTTCTCAGTCCAATTTACTAGTACTTTGGACTCATTTCAGCCTTCAGCTACACCATAATTTCCATTACAGAAGTACAGACTTAGCTATTCTTCTTAATATTCTAAGCCCGCCTATTACATTCATCCTTTATGAATAATTCCTATTGTGGGATTTTAATAAGCCCCATCTGGATTTGACACGATATAATTAATATTCGTGTTCGTGCCAATATTCTGTAAAACTGCTTGTGTCCTCAAGAGATAAGAACTTTCCGGTACTGAGTATATTGTTTAGAAATAAAACCATTATTTCATGACATATTTAATTTCCCTGTCCGTTCTTGTGCTATAAATTGACACCTCCTCCAATATATAATGAAACCTATCTCCCAATGATTTAATGCCATGAAGCATTTTGCTGATATCTTTATGATTTATTACCATGTAAAATATAAGCAGAGAGAGAGAGAGCAAATTTTGTAGATATTGACTATTGACATCAGGATTTGTTGTACGGTATAGAATAGAAACGTTCAATGCTTGGTACTAATACATGGTAAAACAAANAAATCATTAAATTTTCTAAGTAGAAACAACTTTTTGGAATTTGTAACTACGGAAAACAAATCTAAGTAGACCTTTTTTGTTTCGTTTAATGAAGAGTTCCATTTCTTTTGTTTAAAACTAATCACTTATCGGCCTGCATTATTTTATGACATATTTAATTGCCCTGTCCGTTCTTGTGCTATAAATTGACACCTCCTCCAATATATTATGAAACCTATCTCCCAATGAAGCATTTTGCTGATATCTTTATGATTTATTACCATGTAAAATATAAGCAGAGAGAGAGAGAGAGAGCAAATTTTGTAGATATTGACTATTGACATCAGGATTTGTTGTACGGTATAGAATAGAAACGTTCAATGCTTGGTACTAATACATGGTAAAACAAAGCAACGGAACAATTATACAGTCAAGATAACAGTAAGGAATGTCAAAAAACGTAATTTAGAAAGATGGCTCAAACATGCCAAAGAGTGTTAGCCACTTAACTGCCGGCTTGCTCAAGGAACCTAGTCTGCTAGTAAAACACTGCAGCACTATGGAAGAATAAAGGGCTACGCCGAGTGCAGCATGATACGACCGCAGCATATCGACCACTGAAATTCGAATAAGTGTAATGTAAAAGTGAATAAGGACACAGTAACTAGATGGACAGAATAAGGAGCTTGACACAGTAATTAGCTGGACGCAAACTACGGAACATTGAAATTAGCCCTTGTGATTCCTGAAAGCCCCAAAACTGTAAGATTTAAGCAAAATTGTTGACATACTTTTACAGCTTATATCAAGATGATTCCAAAGAAAAAAAATCCCCATCGAAATCCAATTTAAAATCACGACTTTACATATTTTCAAAAATTGTAATTTTGGCCCCTTTGACCCCTAATAGTTTGAACACAGTGAGAGATATGTCAAATCTGTTGACGTACTACCATAAGCTTACAACAAAAGGAATCTAAAGAAAAAAATCCCATCAGGAGCCGATAAAAATAGAGATTTTACATATTTTGAAAAATTGCAATTTCAGTCCCCTTGAACCCTTATAGCTCGGAAACGGCAAGAGCTACCCCAAATCTGTTGACATTCTACTGAAAGCTTACAACATGAGGAACCCAAAGAAAAAAAATCCCATCGAAATTGGATGAAAAATAAAAATTTTAGGTAATCTGCATGTTTGCAATTTTGGCCCCATTTGACCTCTCATAGCTTGGAAAGGAAACAAGTTATCAAAACTCTGTTGGTGCAAAACCTTATTAATTTTTCATTTGGAATACATTGCAAAAACCTGCATCAAAATCAGACTAAAAACAAAAAGAAAATACAATTTTTGAAATTCGCCCCTTTTGGGCCCCACTTATCTCATGAACCGTACATGCCACGCCAAATCCGTTGATATACTGCAGATATGAAATTTCCTCAGGAACACACTGAAAGAAACCCCATCAAAATCAGATAAGTACTAAATATTCTACAGCCAAATAAATGAAAACACTCAATTTTGCCCTTTTTGGCCCTCTTTTTTTAAAACTCGAGGGGCCAAAATAACGAAAACTATACCCTGCCTTCCTTTTGTGCAAAGGAACACTGTGTCAAAATTTTATAAGGATTGGTCAACTTAAACTTAAGTTGTTGACCAAAAACAAAAGTGTCTACAGACGACAACGACGCCATACGACGACGACAACGACAGGGACAACGACAATGACAAAGACAACGACAACGACAGAGACAACGACAACGACGACAACGACGACGACGGCAGCACCATACCATTATACGACCACAAATTTTTTTGCGGTCGTATAAAAATAAAACTGAAACTTCCCGAAGGGTTTGGCAATAGTCGTCATGTATTTTAGTAGACATCGGCAGTATCAGTGAGAGGCCAGCATGTGTAAAATCTTCAGATCGCTGGAATCCAAGGCCAATTTAACGGATTCGTTTAGCATATCTCGTCGATATCCACTATTACGTAAAGAATGTAAGTTTTTACTGTTGTTCTTTATCTTTATCTTGAATGGGGGTAAAAACAAAGTTGTCAAGACCCAAAGTCACCATGAGGCCTTAAACAATGAGCTTTGCTCATACCTCATAGTACGTACAAGACGACCCTAGCACCGATTTGAGCGGCATTCTAATGCTAAATGTCGACCTCTGTTCTTGTCATGGATGCGGGATCACCAACATACATAAATTAAACTGGCAAAGTGTCTAACAATCACTGTCATCCGTTGCCCGACAAAATCACTAGTGTCTCAAGCTAGTGGACGATTACAGCAAACACAAGTTACTCATCAAGTCGATTGTACGAAAGAGATGTGGACATGATCAATGGGTGGTCAGGTGAATCAATCAAATTAAACCAATTTAAAATTAATCAATATGCATCAGGAGATGAGCAGCCGATGTTCATGTATCATTTCTCTGAATATATAAATGGCATAAAGCTAGGCGGCTGACAAAGAAGATGGTTAACATGAGAAAACATTGTCAAGAAGGGAATAGCCGAAGTTGACAATGCATGTATTTCGAGGGTCACCATCTATCTTGTCGATATCACAACTTTATGTTATTCATTTTATTATACCAATATTTTTCAGCTATCCTTACTTAGTATTCATAATCATTAAAACATAAACAATGTTACCAATATCCAACTCATTCATTATCTACATATGATATCAGTGTTTATGCACCATAGAAAAAAGTGCAGCATTGTTTATGTTTGAATGGTGTCTTGTTTTTAACTTAATCAGCACATACTTCAACGAGAAGTCAGTAAATTTTAATCACTACATGTAACTATACACTCCACTGATTGCAAGCAAATTATCGCACGTTTACATGTATACATGGCACTATATCCTATCATCCACATCTCTATATTTAGAAGAGGGTGTTAGAACCTAAATTAAATACGCTTTGACATGATTCAAGATATAAAAACTAAATGAATTGAGCCACTATCATATTGTTTGAAGGAAAAGTGCAAAAATATAAATCGTATTTTTTTAAATGATAATAACGCATTGAAAAGTAACAGATGTATTTTCTGTTTGCCATTAATCATACAACAAAATAAATGCTAAGATAATCGGAATTAAATGTGAATGTGCATTACTTTTTTTCTTTCACTGTGATTGCTTTATTTTGTATACAAGAGTAAACGTTGAAACAGGAATATTAGGACAATGTACAGTTTCGTTGATGTTGTTATCTTGTTGAGTATGATACATATAGATTACAACCACAGGATCCCGTTCATTACCATATTTTATCAAATAGAGATATTTAAATTTTAAATTTATTATTGAGAGGCTTGGCGAGCGTCTTATAAAATTTTTTTTAAATTTAACTATCGAATGTGGATAAAATACGTAATAATCGGGATAAAGTGGTGTAATTTTTTTCTCTAATGACAAATGATAATCACCGATCATTGTATTCCGGATAAATTTGGCTGGTAATTGCACGGGACCTTATTCAACATACGTTGAATATGAAAATTTGTCTAACGGGTCATAACCGGTTTAAACTTCACATATTACAGGAGAAAGCACGTTCCAATTAAATCAACAAATAAAGGGATATAAAGTAAATGTACATAGGACAAATCCATAAAAATACATGGCAAAATTAAGTAGATGGAACAACGTTTTCATTGTTGTTCTTTATCTTGAAAACACAACGAGGCCTTCACCAAAGATCAAACACTCTTACCTATAAGTAAGTTCAAGACGGCCACCAGCACCGGTCTGAGCGGAATTCACATGCTAAATGTTGAACAACGCCACATCCATGTATCCTTTGTCATGGATGTGGGGTTGTTAACAAGCATAACATATCGGATAAAGGACTCTTAGAAACAAAGTCATGTCAAAAGTATAAGCATCGTATTTATCAACAATCAAACATTACTTAAATAAATATTTAAGACAGTGGACGGCAATATATATAATGATTAGTCATTCATAAGAAAACACATGTATGTTATGCTGGTATTGTTCATACGATTTTGTAGGTGTTCATACGAAACTGAGTAAATGAAATGTAGACAATATTTCAAATTCCAATAATGTACAAATTATCCATTTAATTGAAAAAAAAATCAACCATCGGTTTTTTCAATTGTGCTTGCAGGCTCATGTAATATGTTACACTACTCAGGACAGTAGTACTCAGAAAGTTACTATTGTACGAAAGGATATGGAGTAAATGAACATGCTGTTAACTCTAGCTGCAATGAATTTCAATGAGCTGTATGGCCATTTCGGAATTTAATTAAACAAGTATTTTATGATGCACAACCATCAGCATTGGTCAGATATTCGAGAAATGAAATAAAAGGGACAACAGGAAACACCTACAATGGCTGAAAATTATAATTACATGCCACAATCTGCTATCAAGTAGGGAAATAATACACAGGAAAAACACACAGGAGACCTACTTCAGAAGCAATAAATCTTGTGGTTTTTTTTGGAGTGATACAGTGTGACGGTTGCCACGCGTGGAGCAGATCATGCTTACCCTTCCTGATGATACCTCAGTTTTTATAGGGGTTCACACTGCTAGGGCTTTAGTTTTGTGGCGTTCTTGTTCACTTTTGTTTCTTTGTTTTGTCTTTCCCATACTCTCTCAATTCGTGTTGCTGTGGATTGCCGTGATGTTGGATTTGTGATTTTAGAATTTACCCTTTCCTTTTCGTGCTTGTTTTCGTTTGCCAATGTACATTTGTATTTCTTCCATTAAATTCCTACATGTTGTTTCTTCAATAAAAGTCCCATGTTATGTCATACACTGTCGATTATCTAGAATCCAGTTATTTTCTACTACAAAAAAATCTACCCAGGAGACACATTTATTTCTTCAGAAAACAAACAGAGAAAGAAGATAAAAAGATTGAATTGACTTTGAAGTAAATGAATATTTTACTGCTGTTTTAAAGAGTGGAGCGTGTATTTGTCATTTCGAATTCATATCTATCAGATGATGCAGACAAAGATTTTATAATTTTATTATACAGAAAAGTGCAGTCATTAAATTAGATGGATAAAAACGTAACATCTTAAAATGCAACAGAGTAGCAACATTAGTTTATAAAATACCCGATGACAATGTAGAATATGGAGTTGCAATAGTACAATTTGGCAAGTGTAAAACTTATATTTTACTGCTGAATGTGAACGGGTGAAGTTGAGGTTACCTTTTTGACGAAATGCTGCTATGCAATGTTTGCACAGTGCTTTCATTGGTTAACTAATAACTAAATACCGAAGTTACTGTGAATTTAGTTTCTGCACATACGCATTTCGACAACTTATGTTCCTTCAGTGCAGATAAAATCTAAACGTTTGGAAGACCATAAAATCAAAGATGTTAATAAGCTGATAAAGAGCAAATAATCAATATGATCTAAATGTAAATCAATGGTGGTATTTTTTCGCCTTTATCTAAATTTATCAGGACCAAAATTAGAACCTTGCATGATTATGAACTACATAGAACACTCTTTAATCATCAATTCACTGTGATCCATAGGGCTAAATGTGCATACATAAAAGAAAAAGAAGAAATTGATTATTACATGTTAGCCTGCGAAATTCCGACGCGCAAAAAGTACAAATGGTCTAAAAATTTCTACCCTTTATTTGCCCAAATCTCACCCAGGCTTTAGTCTTGCTAAAACGATAACATTTTGTTTAATGTTTGTTGTAAGTTAGCTTCGGACTGCCTATGTTAAATATGCTTGTTAAATCTGATAGGCAAAGAGAAGGTTCGGGTGCCCATAAACCGGTTTAAGCCCACCGTTGGCTTTTGCTAGTGCCAGTACCAGGTCCGGTTGTCCCGTTGTTGATGTTTGAGTTTTCTCTAAATTATGTTTTCCTGTGTAGTTCCCTGGCAGATTGTGGCATGTAATTATACCCCCCGCAAACAAAGTTTTGGGGGTATATAGGAATCACCCTGTCTGTCTGTCTGTCCGTCCGTCTGTCCACACTTCTCGTAAGCACAACTCCTCTTAAACTACTTGAAGGATTTTGATGAAACTTAATACAAAGGAAGGACACTATATGGAGATGTGCATGAAGGAATATAATTATTGTCCGAAACCAGGAAGGGGAGATAATTCGACTTTGACTTTTCGTTGATTCCTTGTGTATGAATTACCTGGTAAGCGCAACTCCTCTTAAACCACTTGAAGGATTTTAATGAAACTTTACACAAAGGAAGGACACCATTTGGAGATGTGCATGAAGGAATATAATTATTGTCCGAAACCAGGAAGGGGAGATAATTTGACTTTGACTTTTCATTGATTCCCTATGTATGTGTTATTTATGGGTTACCTCGTAAGTACAACTCCTTTTAAACCACTCGAATGATTTTGATGAAACTTTACACAAAGGAAGGACACTGTATGGGAATATAATTATTGTCCGAAACCAGGAAGGGAGATCATTCGACTTTGACTTTCGTTGATTTCTCCTGCAGTTATCTTTTTTTTCCAAGAAAAAAATTTAAGCATAGATATTGTGAAGTCAACCTGTTAGAGAGGCACACTTTTTTTTATTGTATTGTAATTTCTCTAATGCTTATGATTTTTGTATAAAATGTCAAATAGGCTAAAAAAAGGATGAATTTCACATTTGTCTGATTTAGACAGAGTATTTTCATTTGAATCCTTGTGAAAAGTCCTTTCTTGAAGATTATATCATTATGTCCATACTTTTATTGTGTCCACACTTGTACTGTGTCCACACCTGTATTGTGTCCACATCAACTTAAATTTGCACTTACAATATCGATCCAGGGTTCAATGAGCGGGGGGTATATTTGGCTGCCATTCGGCGACAGCTCTTGTTGTATTTTTCAGACATTGTTGGTGTTTCCTGTTATCCTTTTTTTACAAGTGTGCTTTGCAATTCATTTGTGCACGATCATACAGAAGTTACCCTTATTCAAACAATTGAATAATCATTATATATGCATTTGTGATACTAATGATTTCTTCTTTAGTTTAGGAACCTTTTACTGCTGATTACCTACGACACTTTGTTTAATCCAGTCTTGTCACTTGCCTTACCTTGTAGGCTGCGTTTCCCTTATTCCTCTTCCTAATTGTCTTTCATTTGGCCTTTACGTAGAGACTTTTGCTGTCTTTAGTCACTGGTGGATGATTTAGCAATCATACAATGCCTATTATCTACAAAATACATGTAAGCCTTTGTTGTATAAATCTCTTTTTTTCCAAACACTGAATCGTCTTCTTGATCTTTCTATGAATATCTTAACACAGATAGATGCATTGCATAAAAAGATCAAGAAGACAGTTAAATGGATTATGATGGTATGCTTGGTAATATTGATGACAGGAAGCTGGCCCTAGTATCAGCTCAGATGGGACATCGAACAAGTAAGAAAGCGATACGATTGCATCACAAAAACCTAAATCGAATCATATACTTGCAAGCACACGAAATGGGATACAATGCTTTGATTATTATTATTTATTGAATTACTGATACTTTATGGTACAAATCATAGAACAGAATGATATCACACACAAAGACAGTAAAACTAAAGAATAATGAAACTTGCAATTATAGATAAAAACAAAAAACAAACAAAAAACAAAGAAAAAAAAAACAAAAAAAAAACAACATTTCTTTTCAACAATTGATGCAATTCTGTGATATATTTGTTCAACACTATGTCATGACGTAAACAGATATACAATACCCGAAAAAGCGTTAGAAACCTGAAGAAGAGGACATATTAGCTCTCATCGATTATGTGTATAGGCTCTCGTCAATGATTAACAATGTTACTGAATCAAACGGAACCAATGTGTTTTTGTGATACCTTCCATTTCATATTTAATGCCAATCTTGTCTGATGGATCATTACATGACCAAATTGCAACCCTACCATAGCCAACACAAATCTGTACAATATTTTCTGTGATATTAAAGCATTCAAACTTTGAAAAATTTGATTTTTCTACCCTTTATACAATTCTTTACAGTAGTAATTTCCGATCGGATACATCAATGTTTCTGTACCAGAAACGGAGAACGCAGGTATTCCAATTTGGTAATAGGAAAAGATAAAACATATTTTGTTAAGAACCACACAGAGTCAAACAAGAAATACAGTGAAAATGACGTGATAAAGATGCTTGAATTTTTGATCGACAACATTTTTGTTGAATGTTGAGGCCGCGTTTTTCAACAGACAATAGGAAATCCTATGGGAACAAATTGTGTGCAATTTTAGCTGACCTTTTCATTTTTTCGTACGAAGCAAAGTTTTTACAAGGGCTGATACAACAGACTTTTAATTTCAGAAATATATACGATGTACTTTCTCTTAATAACCCAAGATTTAAAGAATATTTACATCGCATCTACCCCAGTGGACATGAAATTAAAGAGACAACCGATACACTCAATTCTGCTTCATACCTTCTCCTTTTGTTATACATTGATGAACATGGATGTCTGAAATCTAGATTATATGACAAACGAGATGATTTTGACTTTCCAATTGTGAACTTTTCTTTTCTCTGCAGTAATATACCTACCTCCCCAGCATATGGAGTGTATATTTCACAATCAATTCGTTACTGTAGAGCGTGCAGTACATACAGTGACTTTGTGGAAAGAGTAAAGCACTGTGACAAACTGCTGAGTCAGCCGTTGTTACTTTCGTCCCTTCAGAAATTCTATGGCCATCACAACGACATCATAGATGGATATGAAATTTCAGTGTCACAAATGAAAAATGACATTTTCAGCTAGATTCACATCTTCCCGAATTTGACATTACCGGTTTTGACTTTACCCTAGATTGACCCAAAGTATGACGGGTGCTCTATACAGAACAGGGCATGCTTACCCTGCCGGAGCACCTGATGTCACTCTGTTTTTTGAGAGTTCACACTGTTAGTGCTTTAGTTTTTGTGTTGCATATGTAGTGTTTGTGTGTTTTGTGGGCATGTAGTGTCTTTGATCATCCGTCTTCTGGTGTTCTTGCTTTTGCCTTGTCTTTGGACTTTTGATGTATGTAATCTCGTGCTTTTTTCCTTTCGGTATTCTACTGCCGTTGTTCTTTCATCCAATCCCTGTGTTCTATAATGAATCGCCCATTATCTGGAATTCGATTATGCTTTAACACAGTAATGATTTACTTAAAATATATTTCACCCTGCAGAATAAGTATAACATGCGAAACTTAAAAATCCGAGAATAGAAAAATAATGGATTGACCCGACTTTGTACGAAATCAATAGCTATATATATATATTTTGAAATTGTGAGGCGTTAACTTTCAAACAATGAAAAGAATGATTTATTGTACAGAATAGTGGAGCCATCGTGAAATAATAAAAAAAAATGCGCCAAAACGTGACATATGAAATGCAACAGAAAAGCTACTGAAACAAAGCATTTGATTATACTTCCAAATATGTGCATTCATTTTAAAAGAAATTGCACGAGTATCCCAATATAA
>MJUU01034585.1:10611-26280 GCA_002080025.1 Modiolus philippinarum
TTTTTCATATAGTATTGACCCAATCATATAGTAAATTTCAAAAATAAGCAACCCAACTGTATAGTAAAAAAGTGTAATTGGAGTAAGAAAAACATTAATTTCACGGCAGGAATGTTCTTAAACATTAAATAATGATAAATACATAATTGATTACAGTAACCAGTAGAGACTCTGGCCATTTGGGGTTAATTTACGACCCATTTACATGTATATGCATGATGTCAAAAATCACTACCCATTCATATAGTTGACAACTGCAAAAAACAGACCTATTCCAGCGGCACGTCTGTATATACCTCTACATAGGAAGTGAGATATTAAAATTATTCAATGTACAAGAAAATAATGGCAAAGAAAAATTGGACTCACGTACAAGATTTATATTCAATGGCTATTTAAAAATTGTCCGAAAGGGGTGTTGATATCACTGAATGTGCGATTTCTTTTGGAAAGTAACGCAATCAAAAACTGAAAATTTCATATGATCAAAATAAATACACATGAAAAAAAAAGAAAACAGTATTGTTTAACCTTCGGATACGCCTTCATTTCATTTAAGGGAGTACAGTTTGAAAGCAGTTTTTTTAGAAATGGTCAGGTATTCTTAAGAGATGTTTATCTCATGGTTTTCTAAATGGTCAGGTATTCTTACGAGATGTTTATTTCATGGTTTTCTATCTGGTTGTGTCATTAGATTCCCTGAAAGTAGTCTTATTCATACTTAGTTTGAATTAACCTAGAAAATGGACAACACAGCAACTTGTTTTCTGTGTATAAAACTGCACTTGTTGCCTTGATCGTACAGGTATAGGTTACCATAGAGAAATAAGTATTTTGAAACTCTTTCATATCCGAAATACATTTTATTTCTATTTTTTTTCAAAATGACAATTTTCGATTATCAATTTTCCATCCACACTGTAAAATAAAAGAAAATTCGAAGCAGTTACCTTACAAACATAATGATACAATATATACAATATGTACAATTTTAGACTTTTAAAATACTTCAAAAGAAGTTTTTTCTTGATTTTTGATAAAAGCACCTCAAAAACACTGTCATAATATTCATAGATTGGAAACCTTCCAGTAACAAAACTAAGCCAATATTTGATAATTTAAATAAATAAAAACACATTTTGTCAGATTCCATCGTCAAACTAGCCATTGATCCGAAGACAGAAATCATTTTCACTCTTTTAGATAACCTTGAAAAACTAAGGCATTTCACATTGGAAAAACGATGCCTGATAAAGTATTTTTGCAGCTTTATTCGTCTTCTCTCAAAACCTTGCATTATACCAAGCACAAAAAGCATGTGGATGAGCAAAATTAAATTAGAAATATGACTTTGAAATCAACGTTTAAATCAGGCGTACCTTATCTTATGATCAAGTGTATATTTTAAACACGACGTTTGCTACTTTTTTTTTACAAATACTTAATTCTTATTCTCTAAAAGGTATTTTCACTTGCATAGATGTCCGCCACAATCAAATTCAATTTTGCTAAAATTTAATTCGCCCACTTTGTTGATTATTATAATAAATTCCAAATAAAAATAAACAATATATAGACAAAATCAACAACTACCTCAATAATATTTATTGTCTAGATTTAGCAGTACGGAGATCAATTTTCTGATGCTGCATGTCCAAACTTACTAAAGCAACAATTAAATAACGCTTCCAAGAAATCTGAAAGGAAACAATGTTAAACTATGTGCGACGATGGCAGCCATCTCAAATGGCATTTCAGCCTTCCGGATATATGTAGAAATTGTAACCCTCGATAACTTGCACATTTTTGTAATTCAGACCGAACTTTTTTCTTTGATAGTTTTGGAAATAAGTCATAACTTCATAATTGTGAAAAGTTATAAAGAAGGCAATAGACCATGTCCGAGTTCTGGTATTCAGATTCACCTGTTGTTGTTTGTCCGCCCTACGTATGTATACGTCACAAACGTATCCGCCCCATGTGACCAAATTCATGACGTTTAAGGCTCTACGACGTGACGTTTTCTATACTGTGACGTATTGAAAAGTAGTCTGGTAAATCCTGATACCATAAGTCGGATATGGTCTATTGCATACATTGAGTACATGTTTTCCGAAAAAATGGCAGAATATGTAGATATAACTATACTTAGGAGATAACTGTATTGTATTTGAAGATTTGAAGGCAATAATTTGGAATTTGATGGTCACAAAGTGAGTTTACTTGTGACGACTTAGTGGACCCAGTAAACAGATGTTTGTGACCAGCAGATCCCCAATTGATGCCACTAAATCTTTAAATACAATACAATTATCTCCATTCTAATGTAGTTGCATATATTTACAATATTACAATATAGTCCCATTATACAATAATTTATTTATTTCCGTCTAGATTGTAAATAAAATTATTGATTTTATTATGTAAATTAAAATAATTCACTTTGTCCCCCCCCAAAAAAAACCAAAAAATGGAAGAATGTGTCCATGGGACACGGATGCCCCCGCCTCCTTGCAATCGAAACCCATAAATTATTAAAGGCATAACTATATACAATATATATTTATCAAATATTATTAGNTATTGAAATTTTAATCTATTTTTAGCAACTGTGACCTTGACCTTGGTGGTATCAACGCTAAAATCTATGGGATTATGTCTATTGTGATAAGTAAGCAAGTGACCAAGTTTGGTTTTGATCAGATGAATTATACTCAAGTAATCGTTCGGAAACCAAAATTTTATTGAAATTTTAGTCTATTTTTAGCAACTGTGACCTTGACCTTGGTGCTTCCATCCTGGAAATCAATAGGCTTTTGAATTGGGTGATAAGCAAGCACGTGACCAAGTTTGGTTTTGATCCGATGTAGTATACTCAAGTTATCATCCGGAAACCAAAATTTTATTGAAATTTTAGTCTGTTTTTAGCAACTGTGACCTTGACCTTGGGGATACCAACCGGGAAATCTATAGGGTATCGTCTTGGGTGATAAGCAAGCATATGACTAAGATTGGTTTAGATCCGATGTAGTATACTCAAGTTATCATCCGGAAACCAAAATTTTATTGAAATTTTAGTCTATTTTTAGCAACTGTGACCTTGACCTTGGGGGTACCAACCTGGAAATCGATAGGATTCTGTCTTCGATGATAAGTAAGCATGTGACCAAGTTTGGTTTTGATCCTATGTAGTATACTCAAGTTATCATCCGGAAACCAAAATTTTATTGAAATTTTAGTCTAGTTTTAGCAACTGTGACCTTGACCTTTGGGGTACCAACCTGGAAATCGATAGGGCTCTGTCTTGGGTAATGAGCAAGCATGTGACCAAGTTTGGTTTTGATCCTATGTAGTATACTCAAGTTATCATTCGGAAACCAAAATTTCATTGAAATTTTAGTCTATTTTTAGCAACTGTGACCTTGACCTTGGGGGTACCAACCTGGAAATCGATAGGGCTCTGTCTTGGGTGATAAGTAAGCATGTGACCAAGTTTGGTTTTGATCCGATGCAGGATACTCAACCTATCATCCCGAAACTAAAAAGATGGACGTACGGACGTACGTACGTACGGACGTACGGATCAGGGTAAACCTTAATGCCCCCGACCGCCTAGCGGCGGGGGCATAAAAAAAATCACTTAGTGATCAAAACCAAAAGTTCATGTCCTTTTACTAGGGCAATATGGCACCGACAAACAAGGATTCCGACTGTCAGTAAGAGGAAATGATATTTGAAATTCAATCAGGATAACCGAATTTGGAATTATGACAGCATAACATTGATATGTGAGTTGTTTTCTGTTGAATGTATTTAGGAACAGATGAGCAGACTGTTGTTTTCTTGTCAAAAATATGATAATCCAACAACTGTGCATTCGGTCTCGGAAATGTCAACACGATTCGTGTGAAATAGAATTTTCTGTATTCGATAGGAAATTCAAAGGCACCGACAAATTAAATGGATCATTTTACGGATTAACACATTATTATCATTTTTTTGAATGAAGTATCTAGAGTTTCAAGGCTAAAAGTGTTGGAAAGGTTTATAATATCTTAAACTCTGGACATTTTCGGAAGTTGATTTGTATCTTGGAGATGCTAGCGAAGTATTCTGGTAAGATTTTTGATGACAATGTCTTTTGTATTTGAGATTATATTTGAATTGTTTGTAGCATGGTTCTGTCGTAGGCACCGGACGCTCAATGAAATTTAGTTCTTAAATATCTCTGTCTCATTTATGAAATAAGACACATGTCACTTTCTTCGTCGTTTTGAGAGATTTTGTTGCTCGCTTTCAACAAGTGTCACCACGATACGAACGTTTACAATCAAACACAGAAGTTGTCAAAGCGATATGCATTGCCTCCATTTTATTTCATAAATAAACGAGTAGCAATCATGTCAATTTCAGGAATTTCAACCGTGAAATCCATACCTTAAAAATTATATACTAAACCAATCAGATACATGCAACAGCATAAATGACAAACTACATAAGAATGAATACTTTCTTTTAGCATTTTCGATATAATGGGAACAAACGTTTTTCGAAAAGGGCAATAATTTGTAGACATGTTTCCTATCTTTCTAAATAACAAAATACCGAAGTTACAGTTAATTTTTATTCTGTATATGCGCAGACTTATTTCTTATCAGTGCAGATAAAACCAAGTCATTTGGAAGTCCATTAACCGAAAACGTGTAAAAGCTGATAGAGAACAAATAACCAAAAGGATCTAACTAGAAAGTCCAAAATTTAGCTTAGGAGAGAGCTGTGCATGAAGGATATACTGATTTAACCCTACCGCTAGCTCTTTCTAGTGCCGGTAAAGTCCGACTATCCGAGTTCCCATCGTTTGACTTTTGATTGGTGTTTTTCTTGTGCAGTGGATTGTGGCATGTGATTGTTGGTGTTTCCTGATATTTTTTCTTCGTTAATTTTATCACATTTTGAATGGAATGTAGTTTTTGTCATAGTAAGTATTTATGTCAGAGTTTAAGAGTTGTTTGCAAAAAACAGTATTTTCTACATCTTTGAAAAAAGTAAGCACCGACGGACGACAACTAATAGCAAAAGTTCCAATGAATCTTTTGGCAAAGTGAGCTAAAATGGAGATTTTTGATACCTGCAACATTTTTATGTAAATTTATCTGAAATATGATAAAAGAAAAACATTTTTTATGCCTTTTCTTTTACTTGGCAGTATGAAATTTGAGATTTTTCATACTTAATCCATATTTCAAAAAAAAAGAAAAATAAAAGATCTTTTTACCCGTCAAANGAATTTCCCGTCCCATGGCCATTTCCATACCCCAAAGTGATTATTTATCAACAAACTTGTTCTCGCCTTGATATAGCTGAAATATTGCTGAGTAGACGTTAAACAATATTCAATCAATCAATCAAATAGAAGTACATGAATATAAAGATTTTTTTTCTTAGATATGGTGTACCTGTCCATAAGATTATATTTTATGTGTTCACTTTAGGAAAGACTTAAGAAATATGATGAAAACTCTCAAAACAACAAACCCAAAAGAGTACTGGAAACTACTAAATAATTCTCCAAAAACAAACTCTCCAAATATACCAATTGATATTGTACATAATTTTTTCAAAGATTTAAACGTTGACGATACAGATATCACAGAACCCCAACATTTGATAAATACATAAGTAAATTAATGAGATAATTAACTCGGAAATTACGACAGACGAAATCCAAAAATATATACTTAAACTTAAAAATAACAAATCTTGTGGAGATGACAAAATATTTAACGAGTTTATTAAAGCGTCATCAAATAAACTCATATATGTTTTTGCAAGACTTTTTAATATAATCTTTAACTTGGGGATTTTGCCGGACTCTTGGCTCACTGGCAATATACTCCCAATGCAGGTAGACTACTAACTCAATGACCACTATCTTAGAACAGAAAAAGCATATGACAAAACGTAATTTTGAAAGAAGGGTCAAAGAGTGCTCGCCGCTAAACTGTCGGGTAGCTCAAGGAATCTAGTCTGCTGGTAAAACACTGTCGCACTACGGAAGAAAAATCAAATCAAAACTCCCCGAAGGGTTTGGTAAAGAGTCTTCATGTATTTCAGTAGACATCGGCAGTATCAGTGAGAGGCCAGTATATATGTAAAGTCTTCAGGTCACTGGAATCCAAAGCCAATTTAACGGATTTGTTCAGAATATCTCGTCGATATCCACTATTACGTAAAGAATGTAAGTTACGTCCCAGTTTTTCTGGATTATTTATCAGTTTTTGNCATTTTTTAACAACATTTCCATAAAATCGAGGATGAGAAATGCCCTTTGTAATTAGCTGTTTGCGTGTCACGTCATGTCTAGTAATCAAATGTTCATATCTTCTGTAAAGCTTCTTAAAAGTATTTAATAATTTATGACATCTGTAACCTTGTTGTGAAAGTTTGGATGTGAGAGTAAGGCTACGCTCATTAAAATCATCAAGGGTGGAACAAATGCGAGCGAATCGTACAAGTTGAGATATATACACCCCGTAGGATGAAGCTAGGGGAACGTCGCCGTCAAGAAAGGGGAAATTAGTTATAGTAAAATCAAAATCATCCCTTTTATCATAAACTTTAGTTGACTATGAGTTTTTAAATCTTAATAACATTAAAAAATATATATTATTCATCCTTATTCTCCATTTAATATATTGTCTTTAATTTTTAAGTTATCTAAAAGAGAGTTTTTAATAAATGATTATAGAATAATGTATAATAAAATTCACAATTATTTTTTATTTAATTTGATTTTTTAGAAAAAAAAGTAAAATAAATATTTAAATTTAATTATACATTTAATTTCTTTTTTTTTAATGTTGTAATTTTTTACAGGTAAATTGGCGCTTTTGATTGGTAAATATTGGCGCTTTTGATATATCCGAAAATACAATTTGTGGCGCTTTTGATACATTTACTAAAGCAGGATTAGCGCAAATGTATGGCTGCCTTACTTATACACTTGAAAACGACTGTTATTTACTTGAAATTATTTATTCTCCTTTACGCCGACGACACTGTTATAATGGTTGAATCAAAAGAAGATCTGCAAAAACAATTAAACCTCTTTAATGATTATTGTCTACAATGGAGACTAAAAGTAAACGTATCGAAGACTAAAATAATGACTTTTTCAAAAGGCAGACAACCTCAAAATCTTAAATTTCACATAAACGAAGAAGAGAAGAAGAAATAGAAATTGTAAAAAGATTTAACTACCTTGGGCTTGTACATAGCAAAACAGGGTCATTTTTACCTGCCAAAAAACTTCTCTCTGAGAAAGCAACTAAGGCCATGTATAGTATACTGAAAAAGGGTAGAAATCTCAACTTGTCAATCAAATGTCAAATAGAACTATTTGATAAAATTGTGAAACCGATACTTCTTTATGGATGTGAAATATGGGGCTATGGTAAAAATGAAGTTATTGAACAAGTTCATCTAAAATTCTTGAAACACCTTTTACATATGAAACGTACTACACCTTCTTTAATGGTTTATGGTGAAACAGATTAGATATTTGTATTAAATACAAAATGATTAAATATTGGAGCAAACTACTACAAGGCAATAACAAACTGTCTTCTATAATATACAAACTTGCCTATTACAATTTCACAGTTAGTAACTACAATCTTCCATGGGTAAAACATATCAATAACATATTAAATGAATGTGGCCATGGTCTATAATATATTTTTCAACTACAAGATGGTCAGTTTTTAAATTGGCTAAAAGTCGTGACCAAACAAACACAAATTGACCAATTTAAGCAATTATGGTATTCTGAAATTCAAAACTATCCAGAATGTATATATTATAAAATTTTTAAAACAGACTAAAGCTTCCAAGAATATTTTGATATACTTTGAAATCGCGATATTATAACTTAATGCAAATTTCGAACTTTAAATCATTCCTTACCAATAGAGCGCGGACGATGGTTTCAAATTGATAGGTCAGAAAGGAAATGTAACTTGTGTAATTTTTCTACACTAGGCGATGAATACCATTATACCTTGGAATGTCCTAAATTGAAAAACGAAAGAAAAATTTTACCCTCGCACTTTCATAAAAGAACCAACACATTAAAACTGAAATATCTTTATAGCACTAATAAAATTTCTATTTTAAAAAGACTGTGTAAATTCATAAGAATGATAAATGAAAATGTCAGTCTTCCAACCACCTAACTTAAACTTGCATCTACTTTAATTTTTCAATTTAAATCTTGTCTTATTTACTGTACATTATGTAAATCAATTGTCACCACCTTAGTCAATCTTTGCATTATATTATTTGTATTCATTTGTTATTCTCTGTACCTTTGTTTATTGGTTTTAGAGAAATAAACTACATATCTTAGTTTATCTTAATTTATACAAATTCTAAAACGTAAGGTTTAACTCCCTCCATCGTAGTTTTGTGCTAAGCTATATTTGATTTTACTGTTTATTTGGATTCCGTTTGGGTTTTATGTATTCTAAACATTTTTTGAAACTGTGGATTTCCTTTTCCGGTTTTAGTTCATTCATTCTTTATTTTCTCCATGAAAGAGATTATCACATTATATCACAATTTTAACTTATATACATAACAAGAAAAATGAAATCAAAAATTATATCAAACATGAAATGAGTAATTTATTTTGACAATTAAGCCACTGGCGACATTACATGCATTTTCTACTGTATGCAGCAGCCGACCGTATAAGGTGTATACGTAATATAAATGTTCGAACTCAAGAATGTCATCTTTGTGCAGTTTAAACTGAGGTTCTTTTCCTAGCACAATACAGAAAAGTGATTCAGCGTCAAATTCACACAATTCAACATATAAATCGAGTGGAAAATTTTCTATCACGATATCCCACCAGATATTAAGGAGGTCCAATATTCATGGACAACTTACGCACGTATGCACCTTTAGATCATTAAACGATCTGTTACATGACGGACAAGACTGTTCAGTAATGACAGGCACGGTCGTTATCAATTTTGCAACAAAGAAAGCTGTTCGTAACTCAGCACTGTTTTTCGGAAAAGTCTATATTTTCGCTATGGAAATACTTTTATGTATTCCTTTAAATCTGCAAAAGTCATCATAAGAGTATATAAGATTTGCTCACTCGGTATCATATTTGGTTTTGACAGCGTTATTAACACTACCTTTCCATGCAATTTTACTGGGAAAATATCCATTTGATATAAATTGTTAAAAAATATCCAATAGTTGGTAATCCCGTAGAATAATTATAATATCGGAAATAAAACCAGATCGATTATGAAAATCGTTTAAACATGTATACAGTCTCTGTAAAGAACTTTCTTTGGTAGGTAATGGTGATCTAATGAACACAATTTTCCGAAAAAGAGTAATTTCCGCCTGTCAATTTCCAAGACCTACCATGCTTTCGTAAATGTCGGACCGTTTATTGGACACCAGGCATTGTGCGTTCTTTACCCCACAAAATGTTGTAGCGTATTTAACATCTTCTTATCCTGATTTTTTAAATCGTTCCAGATTTCACAACCGTATAGTCAAGTCGGAAGTACGACTGATTGGTACAATTTAATTAAAACTAAGGGGTTTGTAGGTTCACTTCTAATATTCGCTATACTTAAGTAAATATTTCTTCCTGTTCGACATACATTTGAGGTTCTCTGAATCGACGAAAACTTACCACTGAATTCAATTCCAAGATAATTATAAGATTCAGATAACAAGATTTGTTCCCCATTTATTGACCATACGAAATTCGGTTGCGTTTTAGATTCAGCAAATTGTACTACGCATGATTTTTCCCGTTGAACTGAAATCTCTATTGTCTACAGTATTGTTCACATATATCTAGCATGCGTTGTAAACCATTTAGGGTAGTAGATATAAATGCAATATCGTCAGCTAGAGCTAAAGCACAACATTTTAAACCATTTATAGTAATAGCATTATTAATATTTTCTAATTTAAGCAACATATCATTTATAAATACTAGATACATAAATCCTGATAGTAGACCACCTTGGCGTATACCTTCTGTGACTTTAAAATAAGTTGAAGTCCATTGGTTATTGATAATTAAACTTTGTGTATTACTGTACAATTCATTTATGATAAGCCATAATTTATCTTTTATACCTAACTTGTATAATTTAAACACAAGGGCTTAACGCCATACCCACTATGAACCAAAAAATGACTGTCCCTACCGGTGACAGTCATTTTGTGACTGTCAACGACTGCCAAAAACTGAAAAAGACTGTGAAATTTTCTGTAATTGTTTGTTAGAGACTTCCATTGACACTGACAGTCGTTGACAGAATTTTACTATGTCTGCCCATGACTGTGTCAGACTGCTGGTGACACAGACAGACGATCTCAGACTTTATGAAAATTTACCTGGACTGTCAATGTCTGTGGACATTGCTCACAGTCAAGGAAAAAACACTTTAAACTCTCATCTGTCTGACAATAACTGTCAACATCACATACAGACATTGACAAACATTTTAAACTATTACCTAGACTGTCAATGACTGCCATTGTCAGCTTTTCTCAACATTTACCATGTCTGACATTGACCGTGGGCATCATTCACAGACATGGACAGATATTCTCAACATCTTAAATTTTCCTTTCTACATGTTTTTTCTGCAATATTTAAAATTTTTAAACTCAAATTTCAATCATGTTATCATTTTCATATATTAATTTCAAACATTTTTTATACTCTTTCATCTGTGATTTCCTGAAATATGAAGCAAGGACATATAATCTCAATATACGTCCTTGTTTGAAGGTTGCAGATTCTTCGCTGCGCACAATTTCCTCAAGATAGTTTTTATTATTATTGTTGGTGTTCTTCAACTAAAATTTTAAACTCTCTAAAATCAACGTTTCTAAAAATAATTCCACAAAACTGAACAAAGTACATCTATTACCCTTATTTTCCATGAAACGAATGAAGAAAATAGAAAAAAAAACTGCATGTTTCTTGTAATTTCAAAAAGCGAAAAATTCTTTAAATAATTCAAGGACAAAGGTAAAATAAATCTCTGTTAATAAAACATTCTTCAAGTTTGAGGGACAGAAGGTCTTAGTGACGAAAGGATCAGCCATTTTATAGAGCGGGGATTCTTGGTCCGGAAATTGCATCAGTGTCATTTTCTGGAACTCAGGATTGAAAATTGCTTTTTACGGAATTCCGAGATCGGAATAACCTTTTATCTACATTAAACCTCAGTATCTGTATACACTATGTTTATGAATTTCCAATATTTTGATTTGATCTGCACTGAAGAGAAAGAAGTTGTGTAAATGGTCATATTTTAAATCTAAATTTGCAGTTAACTTGGGTAATTTGTTATTTATTACAATCTCTGTATTTTTACAACAATTTATTGAGGGGTGGATGGACAGCTTATACGGGACACCGGGATCAGATATTTATTCAGCGAAAATTCGGGATAAATCCTTTGAGGGAACCGCGATCTGCATTGTCACTTTCATTTTCGTGAAATTGAATTTATTTCTTGGGATCTGAATATTTTTTTCAAGCTTGTGATTCCATGATTATACTCGATGCAACCCAACCTCTTTAACCACAATAGGCATCTTTTAAACTTAAATATTAATTATTTAGATATGTCAGTTTTAAACTGATATGGTAGCATGGCACACTTTCTACGAAAAATGTACTGTCCCAGGGACAATAATTGTCAATGTACCTGACTGTCCAGAACAGGACTATGTGTGTGGATCGTTCTTCTTCCTTGCATACAATTTTGAGGAAGAAATATTAGCAGAAAACTCGGATATATCGTTTCCTGTATCTTTTATTTCATGAAACATAAATAATAAATAAATTAATTGATCAAATCAAATCAGACGCTGACATAATTGAAGACAAGGGTCATATATTTGTATAATTGATTGAAAGAGAATTCTGATATTTATAGGATTTCGCAAGAATTATGTATACTATTTTACCGCAAAAAATGCATTGTAATTAGAGGAAAATAAAATTCAAAGGGTTATTATATATCCGAAAATAAAATGTGCCTTTATTATTTCAGCTCTGTTTATGTTCATTGTATATTTACAGTTTTAACCCACTGTGAGCCTCTGTTATGTCACCAATGCAACATACATGTAAGTAGTGAATCTCATCTCTTTGGACCCATAAGGCCAATGTTAAATTTCATTTTTCCATCCCCCGTGCAATCAACCATGACTTTTACTTTCAGACCAGTCTTCCAGCGTCCTGAACGTAGAGCACCGCAAACGTAGTGTAGCTGTGTGAGAGTAGTGGGACGCGGGGGGACGTTGTTTTCAGTACCGCCCTACCCATTCCATAACTTATTTAGTTTTTACGTACTTATTGTCTTGTTTTGTATTGTACCATTACTTTTTAAAACGTCTGTTTCATTGTACTTTTTTCTATTGTTTTTTTTCCGAATAATCTCCCTCTTCTTATTTTTTCTGTGTCTCCGTCTTGTGTTGTGTTCTCCATCGTACGTATCTTAGTTTTGTATTTTCTCAGTCCCTTATCTGGCTCTATTAGTCTATTTTTGCCAGCCGTTACTTTATACTTCTTTAGAATTAACCTCTTTAGAATGCCTATATCGATAAAACCCAAGCCTCTATATGTGTTTCCATTTTCTGTTTTCATACATGTTTTCACTCATAAACAACAAACTAATATCAGTTCTGTATTTTTATTTTATATATACAATGAATATACAAAGTTATATACACTGAGAATATTCATTCTTATAGTATCTTTAATCTCATGGTAAGGACCGTTCAGTTGTCCATTACGGGATAGTCTAATCTTTCAAAATCCATAAGGTCTAGTGCTGTAGTCGTCCATGGCAACTCTTTTATCAAACACGATCCTGTAGTCTTTGTCTTGCTGTAAGGTTAATAATCTTTTCTTATCCCTGGCAATTTTGTAATCGTCTTTTACGGTCTTCATGGAATCCCTATTGTTTGTGATCATATCCTTTATGGTATCTTAGTTGATTGTGAGGGAGTTCTTGTAGTTGAGAGTGATTCCTCGCACTTTACATATGGTCGTATTTCCTAATCTATCGGGTGTGGCTAATTTGTAGGCATAGTTCTTCGGTCCTCCAGTGACGAACTCTGTAATTTTGTTGTCGGGTACTTCGTCCGTAAGATCTCCCAAGTAGTCTCCTAATTCGGGTTTCCACTCTCCAGGTTGAGATGTATAAACAATGGAATCCGTATCGGCGTATAAGGCGCGGGTGTTCAACTTCTCCAAGTAGCTATACAACTTCAGTCTCGCTTGGGCGATGGTATAAGCGGCAATGACAACGTTAGTACGTCCAGACTCTTCGACGAACTCGTCTTTATACTGATATCTCATTTCCACCATTTCATCGCTGACGAAATACATACCCATGACGAGAATTTGGTCGCTGGTTAGCATGTCAACGTATTCTGCAGGATCACACACGTATTTGATTTGGGGAAGGTTGCTTCTCTGGCCGAATTTACCCCAGAAGCTACTCAACATTAATTTGGCTAAAGCTCGTAGTCCCGGGTTTTTTTTTAATATTGTGATAGTCTAACAATATTCCTTCCTTTTCATGGTACTCTCTTATATAGTTATGTTTGTCTTCGTCTGTATGACACCATTCAGGCCACCCGCTGGCTTCCTGCTTCATTTTTAAGAAGGTATTCACATACTCGGTAAAGAGTTCTCCTGTCTTGGTTGTTGGGTCGTATTGTTCCGTGTCAAAGTGCCACACTTTGTATATCTGCTGAATAATGTATCCATGTTCCACGGCTTTCTTGACTTCATCTATAACCCAAGTTCCAGTCAATGCTCGTTGGTCATCGGTATGCTTACACGGTGTCTGTTGATGAGTCTGCACAAGTTTTACACAACGTAAAAAGTAACTTGTTATTTGTTTTCGACGGAAGCACTGGGATGTAGAGTCCTCTCGGCGGGATGACTTTACACTTGATGAGGCCTTAGTAGTATAGGGGGTTACCTCAGACCACTTTTGTCGAGGACCCCCATAGTGCATTCTTTGTAAAATAATTTCATTTTCCCTCAATTTTTCGTAAAATATGCAAATTAGTTCAGGAGCGAATTTTTGTGCTAATATAGAGGGCGCTGCAATCGTTATTGACGAGGTGCTAAGTGTATCATTGACCTTTGGCCTTTGACCTGACCTTGTCTTGTGTATTATCACAGGTCTTGCCTACTGGTCTCACCCTTTCTTATCCAGGATACTTTCCTATATCTCGCCTTCTATTCTGGTCTCGCCCTTCTTCTGTCCATGTTCACTGGTCTCGTGTTTATCCCAGCTTTGACCTTGCTTTTACCCTAACCCTAATTTATTTTTTACTACACCTTAACCATTGTCTCTACAATCCAGTCACTGAACCCTTTTGTTATAGTGTTGTACTTTAGTGTATAATAAACCTTTGACCTCGTTCTGAATGCCTTGCCTTTGACTTTGACTTCACTAGTCCATAGTGTTGTCGCTGGGTTTGCCTACTGGTCTCATCTTTATCCCAGCTTTGATTTTGCTTTTACCCTAACCCTAATCTATTTTTTTACTACATCTTAATCATTGTCTTCAGTGACTGAACCTTTTGGTTATAGTGTTTCATTGACTTTTTGACCTCGTCCTGAGTGCCTCGCCTTTGGCTTTGACTTCACTAGTCCATAGTGTTGTCACTGGCCTCACCCTACCTCTATCCAAGGTACTTTCTTTGGTCTCGCCTTCTACTTTACCTTCTACTTTGGTCTCGCCCTACTTCTGTCCATGTCCACTGGTCTCGTCTTTATCCTAACCCTAACCCTAACCCTAACCCTAACTTTTCTGTTGTTATATCAGTAATGTTGTATTTGTTCTGACCCTAACCATTCTTTTTGCAGTTTTTTCTACTAACTCTAGTCATTTAGTGTTTGTATGCATTATGATGTGTTCCTTAAGTACTTATACACACTTTTTCCTGATTTTGTTGTCTTTTGTTCATGACTAACTCTAACTATCTTTTTTGTTATTTTTTTCTTTACCCTTTTTAATAGTTACTTGTGCTTTTATTCAATGCTATTCTTCCTTTATCCAACTTCTAACCCTAAGTTGCTATGACAACTCTATATTCATTTATTATTTATTTTCGAATACTATTCTAATATTCTCGTGTTATCTCCCTTTGATCAAACCCTAACCTAAGTTGCTATGACAACTTTTATTTTTATTTATTCTTTTGTTAATACTTTTATTCTATAATTTATTCTTTTTTATTATATTATCTTTTTGTTGGTTATTTTTTCTTATTATTATATTTATTTATTTTATCATTTTATTTCTTTTATTATTTTTCTATTCAATTATAAGTTTCATTTTCTTTATTTAATTTATTCATATTATTAACCATTTATTTATTTATTTTATTTATTATTATTATTTTTATCCTTGTTTATACATTTTAGTTTTTAAGGTTTAAGATTATGTATATACTATTTACCATATTTTATTTTATTGTCTTTATTTTTATTAGTATCATTATTATTATAATATTAATTATTTAATTATTATTTTGAACAAAATTTATTATATACTTTTATTATTATTTTATTTATTT
>MJUU01034590.1:0-25568 GCA_002080025.1 Modiolus philippinarum
TAGATCTCCCGGATATCCTTCGTCAGCCGATCCACGAAGATCTGCCCCGCGTCCTCCCCTTCCTGCTGCATGGTGTAGATCACCGGCTCCTTGGCATATACCGTCTCGTCAAAGCACTTGATATGATAGCAGAATCCCGAGGGTATGTGCTTCTGGAGGATCTTGGTATGAGGTTTGGATGGTTCACCCCCTTCCACCTTCTGCTTGACACGCTCCAGAAAGCGTTCCAGCAGCTGCATGAGTCCGTCTACGCCAGCCTTTCGCGGTTCGGGTCCCACCTTGGTTGTGAAGAATTCGAAGTCTGCGTAGACGACGAATGGCACCTTCATCGATCGAATATGGTCTTGGAAGCTGACGTAGCTCCCTTCGCTCGGCATCTCGATTGTCACCGCCTCCTTCTGACTGCAATATTCCATGTGCTGGTCGAGCTTTTCTTGCCGAGTGAAGTGATTCAAGCATCGGCGGCAGAAGTAGGCTTCTCCATTGTGATCGCTCACCTCCGCCGTCAAGAGCCGCGAGAGATTCTTCACCCAGCAGTAGTGCTGCGTCTCATCGTTAGTCACTAGCATGAGATCCACGTGCTTTGCCCCGGCATCATCCTTTTTGGATGCCCTCAGCGTGTAGAGCCCTCCCTCCTTCCCCGTATCGAATCCATATACATTGACCTTAATTCCCTCATTGAGCCTCTCGAATCTATCGATTGCTCGGAATGAGACCGGGAATTCGATGCCGTCGAATCTGAGCTCGTCCGTCCACTTTTCATACTGTTTGACTCGGTCGGCGTGCTTCTGATCCACCTCCTCATGATGAAGAGCCGAAAGGATCGCCCACTTGAAGCACTGCTGATCCTCATTTCGCACGTTGATTATTGCCTTCTTGGCCGCGAGCTTCTTAGGGAGTGGGATATATGAACTTCCCTTGAGGGGGTTATACTCATTCAGCTGAATCTCCATCTTCTCGATGTGCCCAAAGGTCCATCCGCTCCCCCTAGCATTGAAAGCCGCCATGCTTTCCTTGATCTTCTCCATCATGGAATCAATCTCCGATTCGAGGTCAGATGACTCCATGATTACCCTCAAGGCCGATCGGAATGTTGGATAGGCGTAGGTATTTTCACCAGTCGCCGGATTAATCTTCACCATCTCCACGTGGAGAAGTATTTCCACTTTCAACCCCTTCTTTTCCGCCAGCCCCTCCGAAATCGTGCTTCGGATTTTCCCCTGGCTTAGCCTGATGAAAGTCTCCACGTCCAGCTGCGTCTTGGGTTTGATGGTCACCGTGCCAAATACCCCACCCACGGCCTCCCGCTTATCCCCAACCTCGATATAGTCTGCGGCTTCTTCAATGCTCTGCTCCACCTTCTCAGCCAGCTGATCTTTCTTCAGCCGGGAGATATTGGTGATCCCCCTCCGCCTCGCCATCGCCTTGAGCTGAGCCCTGGTAAATACTTCCCGGCGCTTGAATTTCCGGTCGGTCGCCGATTCAATGAGCCGCACCAAATCCATCTTATTCTTCCTGCTATATCCCTTCACCCCTTCCTCCTTGGCGATTTTCCTCAGTTCCCTCATGGTCTCGACCACCCTAAATTTCCCTCCGATCGGCTGGTCGGCATCGTCTCGCCGCTCGGTATGCCTCCAGCAAAGCCCATCTTTCCCCGGTTTGCCCTTGCAAAGCTGCCCCTTCTTCCTTTTCAGTGGGGTATTGCAGAATTTCTGCATTTGGGGGGATGAAGTTGGTCTGCTATCTTCGCAGACGGAATCTTCGAAGCGATCCATGATCATCTTGAATGGCATGATTTTATTTATACTATTCAAATTTGGACAATTTTTTATGTGATCTGATGATTTTTCTCGATCATCAGAATTTTGCATAGTGTTACTATTTATAGGATTTCGACCGGTATTTATATTACCTAATCCAAGTGGAGGTTTGGGGGAAGATCGGGAAAATTTGCATATGGCCAAAAATAATTTGCAAATTTTTCCCTGCATACCTTCAGACCTCTGCAAAATTATTGAATCTCATCCGGGGGCATATTTTAGGAATTTTGGTAAGGTTCTTTCTCCTTTCCTTAGTCTCTGGCGCGAATGATTTGCGAAAATGCCATTTCCCCGAAAATAAATCAGGGGAGGTAATTCAGTAAAAAATTACGCCAGAAAAATAATCTTTTCCGACGAGGTATTTCCCCATCGGAAAAGACCTTCCACGCCAGGGAGTCTTGCCTCCCAGCACTATTCAGCATCCCCGATTCGCTCCAGACCCATTTGCATCCCAAATCTCAAAATTTGGGGTTTGATGCAGGATTTCTGCTTGAAAAATGGCTTTGGGGCAGAACTCTCATTATGACACTACTGATGTCACTCCTGGTTTTCATGGGAGTTCACACTATGATTGCCTTAGTTTTTAATGTCGTCTTATTATTTCCGTGCTTAGTGCCTGTCTCATGTCCTTCTTTTCTCTATGTTTTCTCTGTTACCGTGTTTGCAATGTCCGTGGAATTTGATTTTTGCGACCATCACTTCCCTTGTTCTTTCGATATTTTACTGCCGTTTTTTATTACATTATGATCTCTGCACATGTTTTAAACCTATACCGCAGTATTGAGATACTTAAGCCGAATGTTCTTTTGGAATGATAGTCCTAGAGAAAGACTTCATGAATCTAGTTGTAAGAAGGTAACAAAATACCGAAAATATTTTGAAGGAGGTATCCGGATGATTAAAAACATCACAGAATAAAATGAACTTCATAAGAATGAATACAACTAGGAAAACCTATACAATGACTAAAGATTTCAATCACATGCCAAAATCAGCAAGGTTTACATGTCTACACAATAATGTTGGACATCTAACATGTATAACAGAAAAAAAAGCTCTATAATAGACATGCCTTGTTGCTGTGTGTCTTTGTAAAAGTTAAAAAGAAAGCGGACTAAACTATGTGAATAAATCAGTTTCTAATCAAATAAAGGATTGCGATTTCACTTAAGCAACATATCTATAAAAAGATCATACCTTGGTGATGTTATCGGGGAGCCCGTAGTTGCAATTTCACACTCATATTCTGAAAATAATTAAGTTTTGCAAAACAATAAACACAAAGCTCTAAGTACATGTTGTAAAATTTTTTATTGTGTTTTTGCACGTTGCTTCGTATGCTATTTTCAGGAATTTAGTCTGTATCGTTAGCCACTAGTTTTACACCAGTGAGGAGTAAACCCAGTCTAGCATTTATACGAAATTTTTCTTGACCATTTTTATATCACATTTATGGATAGAGTTTACAGTTTTACAAAGCAACATAGGGGGCACATCGCGGGTGGTACAAAAATCTTTATAGCAAGTTATATTATCAAACAACGGCAAAAACGAGAACACATGCAGAAAAACAAAAACAAAACAAAGACATGATATAGCCAAAAGAAACAGAACTTAAAACACGACATTGTGAACTAAGTCACTAAAAGTGTGAACTCCCATGAAAACTGGAAGTCACATCAGGTGCTCCGGAAGGGTAATTATGTAATGCCCCACAAGTTGCAAAACTAATAAGTGATAAAAGATCATACATTTCGAAATAGAATTGTTATTATTGAACTTAGTACTGTACTGGTACAAAGGTTTGTCTTTACAAAGGAAAGGGATATCCATGTACCGACAACAGGGGTTGCTAAACATGACGTTTACACATTCACTGGCAGTACCAGCATTATAGTACAGTGAAACAGCGACTCAAGATGAGGCACAGACGTTATTCTCTTTCAAGTATTGCCAAGTGGCAAGTAATGCCTCGAGATATGACATCGTTTTAAATAGTACCCATAATCACCCTCTTAAACGTTTAATTTTAGATAATGTACAAAAGTTGAAAGTTTACTGAAATGTCCATTGATTGGTGGATGTGCAAAGGTTATATTTGTAAAAGTATTACCTTCAGACAGAGAATAACTTTCGTTAGGGCATGGCTTTAAGTAACACACACAATCTTCCTCTGATGGTGTACATGAATACCGGTTCTTTGGAATGGTGACAAATGCATAACCCTTGCCATAATCACAACGGCATGTCCTGTCAACGGTAAAGGTTCCCGGCTCCTCAATAAAGACGACCTGACCCTCCCCACTACATAATGACTTCTGATATATACATCTATTAAGTTCATTTGACCAATACGGATTGGGTTGAAATCTATCTTCCCGACACTTATCTGCATTGAGATTAGTTTCTAGGACTATACTGCTTCCTGAAATAATAAGCATTAAAAAGGAAATGATACACATGGACAGTATTTTCACTTTATTTCCAGTTAAATTGATGTCGGCAAATTGCATACCTGGAAATATATAGTTCTTATAATTTGTACGAAATTTATTGCAATTAATGGGGAAAAGTCATGAATTTGTCCGTCCGCGAAATAAAAAGAAGCAAGCAATTAAAAAAAAAAAAAAAAAAATTAACATGCTTGTCCTAGTGCCGGTGTTATATAGCCTAGCCATTTTGCCATTTTACCCCCATGCCAGTTTTTCCCCGGGGGAAGATCTGGATCGATCCAATTTTTCACACCTAGCACATTTTGGATCAGAGCCGTTTTCCCCCTCGAAAACTGGAATATGTGTACATATTGACGTTTTCCCCCATGCCAAAATCCCCCCTTTCATTTGAATATAAATGATTTTGACACGCTTCTTAAAGAAACTGCATTTGTTTTGTTGCATGACTTGTAAAAAAATATTTAAGGACTAATCCTGCATATTATTTTTCTGTGATTTTTGAACGACAACTCATTTGCGGATCCAGAGGGGCATCCGTGGGTCTGATCCGCATTTTAGCCCACCTGGCTTTTGCCACCACTTGGCGTCCGTCGGCCGTCCGTCCATCGCAAGCTCACTTTCAAAAATCGTAAAACCACTTGTCCAAATGGAATAAAACTTAAACTAAATTATTACCAGGGCATTTAGTTATGTCTCCCCAGACGTAGTCGGGACGACATATTGTTATTGGTCCGTTTCTTTGTTATTATGTCACCCCAGACGAAGTCGGGACGACATATTGTTTTTGGTCCGTTTCTTTGTTATCATTATTGTTTCTTTCTTTCTTTCTTTCTCCCACACATTTTTGTTCGGCTTAGTTCTCGGAGATGTCTGGACAGAATTAATGTTTAAAAAGATGAGAGGAGGCAATTCAAGCAAAAATATTTTGCAAAATGTCCGCAATATTCAATATGGCCGCCAAAATACGTCAAAATTTCAACATTGTCCGATTTCAACAAAAATTGATTTCTAGGTAGATTTTGACACTACAGACAACATGGAATCATCGACTTGGATGTCCGGGGCGACTTCAGCTATTTCAAATTTCAAATTTGTTATTTTCTTTGTCCCAGGTCAAACAACATGGCTGCCGTTGCTAAAAAAGAACAGACCGGCTGATTGCAGTTTTTGGCAAATGACAATCGTTAAAGATATAAAAAAAACTGACTCGTGTAAAAAAAGATCAGTATGACAAGGTCTACCCACCGTGCAATTTTGAAAGAAAAAGCTGATGACCCAGTTTAGAATTAATGCCCTTTTCTGAAAATTTAAAAATAAAATATTTTTATTTTTTTCTTTAAAAAAAAACAACTATAACAGATTGAGGTTAAATTTTTTATTTCAAAAATGTTTAGCATATCAAAATCTACCCCTATGACAATTTTGAAGAAAATCTAAATGCCCATGTAGGAGTAACTGCCCTTCATTAGTCAGATTTTTTCTTGATTTGATAACTTTTGTCATATATTTCAAATTTGACAGAGAGGTTCAGTTTAAAAGGCAACAATGTCTAGCATTTCAAGGACTACATTTTATTAAACATGGGTAAGTTGTCCGACCACCTTCAAGATGGCCGCCAGCGGGGAACTTAGTTTGCCATCTGACCATATGAGAAAACATTTTCTAAGAACTCATTCTGAAAAACTGATAGGCCATTTGAAAGAAATCTTGGTCACAATGGTCTTTAGTTGAATCACATCCAAGATAGACACCAGTTAGGAGCGTGCATGGTTTTACATTGGCCCCCTATAGGAAAGCACACAACGATGCTTCACTGAAGCAACAAAGCAAATTTGATCCAAACTTGTTCCTTGGGTAGTCCCCTAAAATTATATTTAGTCTGTACTTCATCCAACATGGCCACCAACGGTGAACTAAGTTAAACATTGTACCCTACGGGAAAACACATTTAAAGATCGTCTCCTCTGAAGCTACTAGACAAAACTAAGTCACAATTGTCCTCGGGTGGTGCCCTTCTAGGTTTGTGATTTCTATGATCCTACCTGAGTTAGTTCAAAAATAGTTATCAGTAAGTCTTCACCATGTCTAAAATGGTTGGAATTGGGAAAGATATTAATTTAATCTTTGAAGCAAATAACATCAAGGTATCTTAACAAACTTGAAAACGAGGTCATTTATTATTTTCTAGATTATTTGGACTGTCAATAAGCAATGGCCCAGGTGAGCGATACAGCCTGTTAAAATCGTGCAGAATTTAGTTAAAAGGTGGCAAAAATGACCAAAAAGCTTTGAACCCCTCCTATTTTAACTTACCTGGCCTTAAAGGTTGTTCGTCAGTATTCCGTCCGTTGTAAACTTTAAAAAAAATATTCCTCTCTGAAACCATAGAGCCAATTTTAAACAACTTTTAGAGGAAAGATCTTGATCGACTTTAAAAAAATATATATCGTGTATTTGAAATTTCTTCATAGACATATCTTTTCTTGTTTAAAGAAAGTAGGAAAAAGAGACACATAATTCTATACATTTCTGTGAAAATACATATCAGAGAGCATTGATACTCTGATGATTAAACTCCATACGGAAAGAATGACACATAAAAAGTATGATCACCTTAAAATAAGGACGAAACGGCTTCTCATTAAAAGAAAAGAAAAGAAATGCAATGAAGAAAACATCGCGAAGATTATCGATGACGTTCAGGGGAAAAACTGGCTCATGTCATCATTGAAGGGAAAAATGGACTGATCCAGTTTTTCTCCCGTAAATTTGATGGGGGAAAAACTGGATCATGCCAGTTTTTCCGGGGAGAAAATTTGGATCGATCCACAATTTCCCCCGGAAAGACTAGCATGGGGGGAAAATGGCTATATGACACCGGTACCAAGTCTGGCTATCCCGAGTTTCTATCGTTATCTATTTTTGTCTCATATCTTCATTACTGTTTTTCTATTGCAGTTCGCTAGTGAATTGTGGCATGTGATTAGTGTTTTTGGCAAATGCTAATGTAAAAATTTATTCGGTGGATTGCTTTAAGACTATCAATGATTCGCTGGATTTGTAAGGGTTATTATTCTTAAAATCATTGATAACATATTGTATCAACGTGAAAAGCATATGAAGCCTTATTTTGAACAAATAAATGACAGGATATTGTACGTATGTTCCCGATAAATACTTAGCAATACCAAGTAAAAGAGTAAAATAACGAGGGATAATATGTCATCGTTAAAACATTTTGCGAATTATTTGTGAAAGTGTTAGAGTAATTTCCCCATTTTATAGAAACAAATATCCATAGATATGTCAGTATGTTAACTATGATTTATACAAATATCCATTCTTCAATTTGGGTAACAAGGGTTCAATCTCTGCTTGTATCATTTGTATTTATCCTGTGTCTTTTGACATATAAATTTTTGTCTATCAAAACAATAGCGATTAACTATTATTCAAATATAAGGCTTCCAGTCAGTTTACAAAGAAATTAGAAGTTTTATGTTATGAAACAACGGAGATGACAAAATTTCTACATGAGAATTACACTTTTACTCACTTGAATATTTTTTCTACCTATAGTATTCAACAAGGTCGACATGTAAGAGTATGGGAATTTGCTGTCGATCGTGCTTACAAATTATCATTTAACAAAAAGAATCAAGGTTAAAGAAGTTATTGAAAGCAAAAAACAAGATTGGCAAAGTTTACTTCGATCATCGCTCTAAACGTAAAGTAAATTGACTAAAAGAAACAAAAAATCAACCATTTATATTTTTTTTATCATTTTAGGTTCAGATACATTTTGGATTATCAAGGTGATATAATTTGAAATTGGTTGGGTTAACTTTGCCGTTTTTGTTTTACTGGGCCCAATGAAGATGGGAGTATTCCTGCTATATATCCTGCGGATCCCTCATTAAGGTCTTTCACACTTTGGTGGAAAGATCTTATTGTATTTCTTCTGATTATTATAATATTAAGGTCTTTCCCCTTTCCAAGGGAAAGACCTTTCTGTATTTCGTTTGATTATTATTCTTCTTCTTCTTCTTCTTTTCTGCCTCATTTTCAGAAAATTGGCTGGACATATCCTTTTGATATTTTTGCACAATAGTTAGGACTATGTCTAGTTGATAAGAAATAGGGAACGGTCGAAAATCTTTTTTCGTCCACGAATTTTCGCCCAAAGTCCGAAAAACCTTGTTATGGGATAAACTCAGAAACCATAAGAGATAGCTGAAGAAATGTAATGGGAAAAATGTTTGTTAGGTCATGACGGACTTTCGTTTCATTTAGACCGAAACTCTACGGTGGACCGTTTATGAGTTATGCCCCCGAAAATTTCGTCACATCTTTGAGTACGTTTTTCTCGGAAACGGTAAGAGATAGAAGCCTAGAACCTTTTTCATTCATCTTAGGTGATATGTGGTACATCTAAAAATGCTATGGTCAAAGGTCATTGGTCACCTTCGGTATTTAGTTATTTGTTACCACTGGGTCGATGCCACTGCTGGTGGACTGTAAGTCCCCGAGGGTATTCACCAGCCCAGTAGTCAGTACTTCGGTGCTGACCCGAAAGCCGATTATTTTTCGAACCTTAAAATATCTAATTTTTTGTAAATTTTGTTGAAAACTATAAGGAGTATCTCCCTCATGCAAAGCTCTGTCCTTAGCTGATTTTGGCTTAACATTTAGATCACTTTGGTTATTTGTTCTCTATCAGTTTTAAACATCTTTGAGTTTATGGTCTTCCAAACGTTTAGATTTTATCTGCACTGAAGAGACATAAGTTGTCGAAATGCGCTTATGCAGAAAGTAAATTCACAGTAACTTCGGTATTTAGTTATTTGAACTGTGACCTCAGACCTTGTTATTGGATTAACTCGGAAACCGTAACAGATAGCTGATTAATTGTAATGAAGAAAATGTGCGATTCGTTGAGATCTACATTTGTAACATGGGTCCGAGATGAATGGACCAATCGTTTGGGGCCTATGGACCAAAAACCAATTTTTGATGTTCGAATTTGGGTGTTTTGTAAATACCTCATATATTATTGAAGATACAAACTTATGTTCAATACAAAAAATGTTCAGGTACACGTGGCCCTCAAAATGACGTCAAGGTCAAAGGTCAAGGTCACACTCAAAAATCTTATTCCATGCTTAAGAATTAAACAAATGTATATATCAAGCTTTGAATTATGGTTTAAGCAATGAATCAATGATGAGAACATTATGACTCAATTTCCGGGAAAGACCTATCAATTGTTCTTCGAACAATTGACATACTAGTTATTATTATTTTTTTCTTCCAACATTTGCCGAAAAGTCTTAAAAGATACTACTTTGATACTTGTTACCATAAATCAGAAATGACTGGGCTTGACCAGACTGACCCTGTGACCCCGATCTATTTTTAGTAACAGAGTTACATCAACAAACATGGTAAACCTTGTTGGCAGATAAACTCGGAAACCATAAGAGATAGCTGAAGAAGTGTAAAGACAAAAATATTTGTTAGGGTCTGACGGACCTTCGTTACATTGGACCAAATCTCTACGATGGACTGTTCAAGAGTTATGCCCCTTGATATTTTCGTTTCGACTTCAACTATTTGTTTCTCAACAACAGCTAGTGTGACTTTGACCTTTGACCTTCAAAACTAGTTCAAGGTCAAAGGTCAAGGTCAATTTGACAGATTAAGGTTGAATTTAAAGTCCAAATTTTTTTTCCATATTACCGTATTTTCTTTAGTATAAGTCGCACTGATGTATAAGGCGCACTTTTTTGAAAGTATGTTTTCTCGTTATTTTTACCATTTCTTCCTAATTTTTTGGAAGATTGATTTAAGATATCCTTTTGAAACTTAACGACAATAAACGAGACCATGTCTAGTTGTGCAAATTGAAAATTTGAAAATTTCGATAAATATTTAAGTGCGATTTTCTCGAAAATGGTTAGAGATGGAAACCTTGAACCTTTTCCATTCAACTTAGGTGATATATGTTACATCTAAAAATGCTTAGGTCAAAGGTCATCGGTCACTTTGAACTTTGACCTCAGACCTTGTTTTTGGATTAACTCAGAAACCGTAACAGATAGCTGATTAAATGTAATGGAGAAAATATGTGTCTTGTTGAGACCTTCAATTGTTACATTTGGTCAAAATCATTGGACCAACCGTTTTGGACCTATGCACAAAAACCCGATTTTCGATGTATAAATTTGGGTTTTTTGCCTATAGCTAAATGCCATTGAAGATACAAACATATATTCAATACAAAAAATGTTCAGGTAGACTTGACCTTCAAAATGACGTCAAGGTCAATATGTCAAGGTCACATTTAAAAAAATGTATTTCACGTTAAAAATCCTATTAATATACATATTAAGGTGTCTGCAGGGTATTATTTTCCTATTATAGAATTTTGTGAAATTTTCTGTGTAGAAACATAATTGTATTATTGTTAAAAATATAAAATAAAATTTGGGGGTCACCCTGCATTTAAGGGCAAAAATTGAAATTGAAAATTTGAGGATTTTACATAGAAATGTTAGGAGAAATGGTTATATGAGAGGATAGCTTGAAAAATTTATTATAGATTTTGTTCGTACTTTGCATGTGTTTTGTAATCATTATATAGTCTACATATAAAAAATATAAATGAGGGGTCACCGTTCAAATAAGAGAGATAAATAGCGAAATGTTATTTTCTCTAGTGATATATATGTTAAATTCTTTTATCAAATTATCTCCGTTGTATAATTTCTGTGTTCTGTAAATCCAGCTTCAGATTTGAAGCTTGTGCGTTTTATTTCACCTCTTTGAAATGGAAATGTTTTAAAAGTGATTAGGAATAATAATTTTAAATACTTTGGAACTTGCTTGACATTTCAATTAACTATTTTGTTAAATTTTTTAATGAATGAAACCTAAATGAACAAGTATAAGACAAAAATGGAGGAATAATACCACTGAGACACCTTAAGCTTAGAATGTTGGTTTTCCCTATGAATCAATAATGAGAACATTCTGACGCAACATTGGGAAAGACCTATCAATTGTTCTTCGAACGATTCACATACTAGTTATTATTGGTTTTTTTTTCTTCCAACATTTGCAAAAAAGTCTTAAAAGATATCACTTTGATACTTGGTACCATTATTCAGAAATGGCCGGGCTTGACCAGACTGACCCTATGAAGCCGATCTATTTTAAGTAACAGAGTTACATCACCAAACATGGTAAACCTTTTAAGCAGATTAACTTGGAAACTATAAAAGATAGCTGATGACGTGTAATTAGAAAAATGTTTGTTAGGTCATGACAAAAATTCGTTACATTTGGTCCGAAATTGTCCGATGGACCATTCTGGAGTCATGGCCCCGCAAAATTTGATGCTTTTTTAACAATGATTTTCTCCCAAACCGGAAGTGATAGAGACATGAGATCTACACCATTGTTCTTGGTTTCCCCAGGGGCTATTTTAAGAGGTCAAGGTCAAAGGTCATCGGTGACCTTTATTTTGACCTCTAAACTTGTTAGCGGATAAACTCGAAAGCCGTAACAGATAGCTGATAAAATGTAATGGAGAAAATGTGTGTCTCATTGAGACCTACAATTGTTACATGGGTCCAAAATCATTGGACCAGCCGTTTTGGACCTATGGGCCGAAAACCGATTTCCGATGTATAAATAAGGGTTTTTTGCCTATAGCTCAAATATCATTGAAGATACAAACGTATATTCAATACAAATAATGTTCAGGTAGACTTGACCTTCAAAATTACGTCAAGGTCAAATGTAAAGGTCACATTGAAAAAAATGTGTTTCCCGTTAAAGAGTCTATAAATGTACATATTAAGCTTTTAATGTTGGTTATCCCTATGAATCAATAATGAGAACATTCTGACGCAACTTTGGGAAAGACCTATCAATTGTTCTTCGAACGATTGACGTGCTGGTAAATATTGATGATTACATCAAGATAATGACGGATAAGCCTCATGGAATAATCTTCGGTCTTGAACAGTTTTCATTAGTTCATCCCTTCCGGAGTACCTGATGATACCTCCAGGTTTTGTAGGGTTCACACTGCTAGGGATATTTTTTGTGACTTTTTTGTTCATTTGTTTTTCGTTTGTCATGTTGCTTTATTTTTTAGATATATCAATTGCCATCTCATTTTGATTTTTGGTTTATATTTTCTCTTTTCTCCCTTTTTGCTTGGTATTCGTTTGCCGATGTATTTTATATAATCGTAGCGAATAACTATAAGAAAAGATGGCCAATTTAACTTAGTTTGGTAATGGAACCCGGTTTAAGTTACCTTTCATAAAATAAGTATTTTATACTTACCTGCTGGGTTGTTGACAGGTTTGAAACATATGTTTACATATGCGTTTGCGCTTTCATTGAGTAAACAGTGGAAGAAAGTATAGTCCTGACCAGGTTCCTGACATGTTGCCTTGGCAACAGCTTTCCATAGTGTAGGAGGTGGACACGAATCTAATGATCCTTTCTTTAGTAAATATAACTTTCAAAATATGAAGAAGAAGTAATGAATTGCATAATATCGATATCATTAACATAGCATAAAAAGTCATACTCTTTCTAAGACAATATTGAACAAAAATACACAAGCTTTTCTCAGAAAAATTATGCAGCAAAGCAATTTGTGGCACCCGTTCAATTAGCTTGTTTTTAAAATTTGTTTATCATCGAATTATATTGTTAAGCTAGCAAACATTCGGAATTTTTAATTATTAAGCTGTCATTGTGCATCTTCTTTCTTTGCCACAAATTAAATAACTGGAATATTGTCATATATACATCGGCAAACGAATACCGAGGCAAAAAGCGAAAAGAGGAAATTCTAAAATGAAAAAAAAACCGGCAATTCATATTTAACACAAACCGAGACAACCTTACAGAGAAAAAAACAAACTTATAAAAACGAACAAAAATGGAAAACAAAAACAAAACAAAAAACAAAACAAAACAAAAACAAAAACTGGAGATATCTGCATGTGCTCCGTAAGGGTAAGCACGATTTGCTCCACGAATGGCACCCGTCAGACTGATAATTTCAGGAATAAGTAATCATTCATTTCGGCTAGGCTAGTAAATGGATTTGCTGTCTAAAACCTGTTAAATTGTGTTTCAACGATATTTTTCTCTTCTTAGTGAAGTTAAAATTTTCGACCTTATTCAGTTAATTTTAATGAAAGTAGTTCTGGACTTATAAACTGGAGATTTCTGGAATTAATATCTATTTCTGTTGGTTGATTTTTTTCAGTAAAATTGCACTAGGGTACAACTCTGAACTAGGGTCCAAATTCTTAAGTGGAAAGATGAGTTCGATAATATCACATCCTAGAACTCTAACTTAGTTGGTCTTTGACTTCAGACATGTACTAGTATATAAGTAGTTAAATCTCAGAAAAAAAGGAAAACAAAACAGACGATCCGCAATGTGCTTCCTAAGCGTGAGCATGATTGACTTCATGCGTGACGCTGCAACACATCTAATCAAAAGTGTGATGTTTGAGTCAGTAAGGTAAAAAATTTCCAAATATACTTAAAGTTGCCCATAATCCTTGCGATCTGAAACATTATGATGACGTCATTAAATTTATGTAGTGCGATGGCAACAATCAGTAGATTAAATCTGTATACAAAGTCGCTGTAATTATTTCAGGCACGACAATGTTGGAAAAGGTTGCCACAATTAGATCCCATTAGCTGGAGATGTTTAATGTTTAATTTTTGTTACAAAGTAAAGTACAGCCTATAATTACCAGAAAAATGACTTTGAGAGATGAATCCATATAGGCCGGGTCAGGTGATATTTCTGTCACATGGTATCTGAAACGAAGAAACAAAATAAAAAGATAACAAGAAACAAACACCTACAATGACCGGAAATCACAATCACAGCCTCCAATCCACAAGCAAAGTGCACTAGAAAAACACAAATAAAAGACAAAAGACATACGTAAATCAAAAAGGAACTCGGGACTTGGTACCAGCACTATCAAAACCCAACGGTAGGGTTTAATGAACAAATAAAGGGATATAGAGTACATGGGACAAAGTCCCTAAAGATACATGGTAAGATTTAGCAAATGGGATAACGTTTAAATTGTTGTTTAAACCTTTTTGGGGTACCCAAACCTCCCTTCTCTTTATCCCGTTTCCCTATAGTATAAAAATCTTACGAATGAAATCGAATACATGTCAATTACCAATACAATGGCCGTCAGGAACGACGAGACATCAGAGATCATACGACTGAGAGGTAATTTGTCAAAGCTAGAAATTACCTTGAAAGACGATTTTCTACTTGTCTGTAAATTCAAGAACGATCACGTGATTTGTTTGCTTCACGTTAGAAAAAAGAAACAAGAGGAATGCAATCATCAAATACACGTGAATGGAATGTCTATCCTGCAGCATGGATTTGGAGGGTATCCACCACCACCAGCACCACCACCAGCACCACCGCCATCACCGTGACACCACAGAAGAAAGACGGTTTCCGTTTTCGACATCCGTTCATCATGATCGTTTTGAGACCGACTTCTTGTGGCAAGACCTGTTTTGTTAAGAAAATGTTGCAGAGAAGCAGGACGAAGTTCAATCCTAAGAGAATTATTTGGCTATACCGTCGATAGAAGCTCTTTTACGTATTTCCCTCTTGCATAGTTCTGTCCTTAGATGATTTTGGCTTTTCAATTTAGATAACATAATACCGAATTCGCTGTTAATTTGGATTCTGCATATGCGCATTTCGACAACTTATGTCTCTTCAGTGCAGATAAAATCAAAATATTGGAAATCCATATACTGAAATATGTGTAAAGAACAAATTACCAATAAGATCTAAATAGAAAAGCCAAAATCAGCTAAGGACAGCGCTTTGAAAGAGGGAGATACTCCTTAGTTTTCAACAAAATTTGGTTAAATTTAGAAATTGCAAGTTTCCAGATCAAATCGGTTTTTGGTCCATCACGGAAGTACTGGCTACTGGGTTGGTGAATACCCTCGGGGACTAACAGTCCACCAGCAGAGGCATCGGCTCAGTGGTAATAATTAACATAATACCGAATTTGCTGTTAATTTGGATTCTGCATATGCGCATTTCGACAACTTATGTCTCTTCAGTGCAGATAAAATCAAAATATTGGAAATCCATATACCGAAATACGTGTAAAGACTGATAGAGAACAAATTACCAATAGGATCTAAATAGAAAAGCCAAAATCAGCTAAGGACCGAGCTTTTCAAGAGGGAGATCTCATTCGTTATTTGTTCTCTATCAGTTTTTACACGTATTTCGACTTATGGACTTTCAAATGTTTTGATTCTATTTGCACTGAAGAGACATAAGTTGTCAAAATACACATATGCAGAAACAAAATTTACAGAAACTTCGATATAGTGTTATTTATTTATGACGAGATTCGAAACACGGTGGTACCTAGAGTTGAATTAATCCGGAGAATCCAAGCAAATTATGATACCGACCATTACTTTGATGCACGAACCATAAACTTGCTAGTACTGGACGACCTGATGTCGAGTCGTCTAGAGATCCTCGTATCACTGACTTGTTTACTGAAGGATCACATTATCGGAACTTGTCGTTGGTGGTCATCAATCAGAACCTATATTTCGAAAATGATCCGACTCAGAGAAAAAAAAAACTTTCCTACCTGATATTCTTCGACAATCCCGTCGACCGTCAGTCTGTTGCTACGCAATGTCGACAAATGAATAAAAGCGCCTTAATGCGAACCTTTTGTCTCATGTACAGTTACTCCATATCCTTTTATTGTTTATTAAAAACTGCTACACCCGAAGATATAAGATAACTTGCATGTGGGGGCAAACACTTAGAAGCATTTAATACCAATGGAGAGAAGGACATAGAAGCCGTTGACGATGGAGGGGCGGACCAAGGAACCATAGATACCGGGAGAAGATTAGTAAATTGGACAAAAAACGAATCGTACGAAATGGATGGAAGTAAATCGAAAGACGACCATAGAGACCTCATAGCCTGTCTAGTCTGCGGATCGGTCTTTGCGTACATCCGTGGTTTAAGAATCCATGCGACTCGCGAGTGTCTGACCGAAGACCCCCCCCCCCAACGATGCAAGAGAGAGGACGACGATACCAAAGGAACTTATGAATGCGAATTGGAAATTATCCTGGAAGACCTTGTGCTGCGCGGACACGTCCCCGTGGTCATCACCAACCGTACACAAAGTTTAGTCGTCAACATCGACACTTTCAACCGTAAAGCTAGGTTTACACCGCCGATCAAAGCAACTCGACCAAACTCGATCTATGAATATTCATGAATATTCATCGATCGGGCTACTGATCTTGAATGCTCGTGTTCGGTCTACTAACCAAATCGGGGCGATCTTACTAACTCTGCTGAACTCGAGCTGTGTTCCCGAATATTTTTGACAAGTCACAAATTATTGTGAAGAGGTCGTTCGCATTTTATGTAGACAACATGTCGGGAATCAATCTGGGTCTGATCGAGGTAGTCGTGAAGAGGTCAAAAAGGGATCGGTCTTGATCGAGTGCGCCCTGACAATATTATGGCTTTGACATTTAAGACAATCTGGGCACACAGAAGCTATAGTTAGTCGTCATATAAGCGGGAGGTTGATGCATATATAAACCTGGTTTAACCCACCATTTTATTTATAAAATGCCCGTTCCAAGTCGGGAATATGACGTCTTGCCAAAAATGTTCTGTGTCGGATTGTGTTCCCCTGATTCAGTCGAATGTTATACGGATTTTCCTTACTGGTCTCTTCCTTTGATCGATTCGGACTTTTGTTGTCACTTTTATTTTTTTCAAAACTCATTCGCTTCTTGATTAATGCCGAGTCGCTTCCAGATCAACTCGATTAGTACTCCATCATTACTCGACTAACACGATTCATTCTTTTTTTCTATACAAAATCTTCCCGACCATAACCCGATTTTTTCCAGACCTGTATCCGACTTTTACTCGACCATTCAAGACCTGTACTCGATTTAACACGACAGCATGTCATCTTTTCATAATATCACAACATGAGACTTTCAAGAGCTTCAGTGTCTCACCAGGGCCTTACTTCAGTTTTTAAAGTAACCATCCAATGATCTCCAATGACTATTGTGATCAAGTTTGGTTGATGATCATCTTTGATATGATGCGAGTTTGTCAGATACTATCTCAAGTGGGGACCAGCCAAGGACTATTGTTTTCAATTTTGGCCAATTGGGAAAGTAGTTTTAGAGTAGAAGATCTTGGAATGCCTAAGTAATGTCAAATATTACATTATGTTCCCCGTTGGATTGCATGCAGACAAGATAGATACATTTTGAAATTGGAACATCCAAGGACTATTTTGACCAATTTTGGCTGCAACTGGTCCAATGAAAATCCTTCTGGTACAATGTTTAACTTTGTACCTCGTGCCGGTCATCTTGTATTAGCTGACGATATGGCAAACACTATTTTGAAAGGGACAATTGTAACAAGTTTGCTCTAAATGGCTTAGGGGTTTCAGAGGTAACGTTTGAATGAGTTTTCCATTGAGATCCAATTTAAAACTATATTCCCAGTTGGCGGTTATATTTGATTAGAAGCGGACATGACGTTTTTTTTTCACATTGAAACAAATTGAGGTCTATCATGACCCTGCGGTTTCTGGGTAGAATACATTTGAATGCAAAGTTCATGGACAACGGACACAAAACAATGGCAAAAGCTCAACCTGGCTATATCATGATTGTAGAAAAGAATATCAGATTGTGCATGCTACTATAGTAGAATTAAAGACGGCTTAAATTCAATCGACTAGCTAAGCTAACATAATTTAAATGGAATCCAAAATGTACCCAATATACAGAAACAGATTCACTTAACACATAAATTCAAGAATAAAATAGTGTTTCTTTCGAGCAGGTTGGTATTCTTATCAAAAGATTTGATTCAAGCTAAATGACATAAGAAAAATGCGATTTTGAACATTCGTAACACGTACTAGAAGATACAAAAAAAATCTTTTAGATTTGCAGCGGGCAAATGATGTACCAAACCAGCTATCGTTCACCACTTTCACTTCCTGAAAACCAGATTTTTTTATACAGAATGTAGGTTTAAAGCTATACACGGAAACTACTGTAAATCTAGTTACCACCAATATCATGTGATGATATGTCTTCTGTTTTATATATCAGATTAGTCCTACATGTAATGACAGGAAAACCGCACTGTCGCATTTTGACGCATGATGAGGAGGATGACCTGCTATATGTGAAAGCAAACATTCATTCCTCTATAATGATGACTTTGAAGCATTTGCTATTGTCTAACCAAAAATACGCGCGTTCTGTGTCAGATCATCCTTCTCTGCTACTCTATATATATCACATTAATCATCTTTTCCTTTAAGCATCAGTCACATTGGCTACAAATTTTGCTGCTCTACCACCATGCTGATCTGTTCCCTGAATTTTCTCATCTTATCCCCATATATACAAATGTACTAACAGGACTAAACACGAGCACACTTCACGATCTTCTCCCGACCACGTCTAGTTAATCAAACACAAATCGGGCTATGGTGTGGCTCAATCTGACGAAGTCTGGTTGGCCGAATGAGGGTCGAGCATAAGTCGTACGTGAATCGTAAAGAGATCGAGAAATGTCGAGTGTTAGTCGTGTTAAATCGGGTAAAAATCGAGTGGACATCGTGAGCTAGCTCGATCAATGAATTTCATGACGTTGATCGGGATAAAAAAGCATGGTCGAGTTGATCGAGTTGGTTTGATCAGCGGTGGAAACCTAGCATAACTGAACGCACTGGGTGGTCCTTCATTTTCCATCGGAAGGACCGCCGAATTCCTCAGTTTGTCCAGAATAGCACCTGAAACGTATCACCGCCACTTCAGAAACGTGCTGATCGTCAACACACACCAGTACATAAACAGCAAAGTCAGAGTTCAACCCAAGGACGGCGACACATCTGGCCTGTACTGCGTTCATTTCATCAAATCTAGATGTAAAAATTTCACCATGGAGCACATCAGCTTAATCTTTTCCGATAACAACTTAATTTGGTCGCCACCTTGGGACCTTGGGCCCTGCGTTTTTTGGTTGACTCGCCCGGCCGACAACTTGGCTCCCTGGATCCCCGTGTTTTTGGGGTGCAAAGAAATGAACCATAGAAATGATTATTAAAATATAGTTTTCTAAGTAGTATATTTGTGTTTTATTTTGGTAGATACATCGGCAAACGAATACCTGAAATAATATTGGATAGAGATTTATCAACATTGACTATAGGCAGTGAGCTTATAGTTTCATAAGGGCAAGTAGTTTTACATAAAGACGAAGAACATATAAAGAGACCGTGGTGTATAGATATCTTGAAAGAAGATGTATATATTAGCGTTTATGTAGGTTCGATTGTATTGTCTATTTGTGCAACATGGCGCCAATTGCCTGTATAATATATATACTGATGGTACCTTGTGGCTTTTATGGAACGATATATACCAATCGACTCTTCGGATAATAACAGGAAAGATGACAGGCAACACCTACTATGGCCGTAGTAGGTGTTTCCTGTCATCTTTCGGATTATAATAGGATGGATGACAGAAAACACCTACCATGGCCGAAAATTACAATCACTTGTCGCAATCCCGAGGGAACTACACAAGAAGAACACAAATAATAGACAAAAAGCAAACATAAAGAACGTTAGGAACTCGGGATAACTGGACTTGGTACTGGCACTCCAAAAACCTAACAGTAGGCTTAAGGTGTCTCAGTGGTATTATTCCGCCATTTTTGTCTAACAATTGTTCATTTAGGTTTCATTCATTAAGAAATTTAACAAAATAGTTATTTAGAATGAAAAGAAAGTTCAAATGTATTCAAAATTTATATTCCTAATTATTTTCATGACATTTTCGTTACAAAAACATGAGCTAAAACACACGAGCTTTAAATCTGTTGTTGGATTTACAGAACACAGAAATTATTCAAGGGAGATAATTTGACAAAATATTTTAACAAAGATATCACTAGAGAAATTAACATTTTGCAATTTTTCTCTCTTATTTCAACGGTGACCATTATCTATATTTTTTATATGTAAACTACATAATGATAATTAAACACATGCAAAATATGAAAAAATTATATAATAGATTTTTCAAACTATCCTCTCATAGGATCATTTTCCCTATCATTTCTATGTAAAATCCTGAAATTTTCAATTTCAGATTTTGCGCTTAAATGCACGGTGACCCCCAATTTTATTTTACATTTTGAACAATAATACAATTATGTTTCTACACAGAAAATTTTACAAAATTCTAGAATAGGAAATTAATACCCTGCAGACACCTTAAACCGCTTTATTGGTACCCAAACCTTTCCTTTTTCTATCCCGTTTCCCTATAGTACAATAAACATACAAATAAAACCAATAACAGGTAGACTATAAACTTCAAATTACTATCTGGAAAAGGAAAGAACAGGATAAAACGCAACTGAGAAAGATGAGTTAATGATTGCTTCGGGGTTTTTGTGTGTGAATAGGTAACGATCTAAAGATACATAATACACCTCTTGGTTGACACAGGTTTTGTTTACTCTTCGTCTGACATCAACTTTAAAAATCGCCTCTGAAAGTCTAACTTTCTGTCTATTGACAGCTATTTTAATTATTTTCACGAAGTCAACGATATAGATTCCAAACAGCACTACAGTACTGAAGCCACATATAAAAACGCCAGTTTAACATATGAAATAAACCAGAACGATTTGCGCTGAAAAATATATTTCAGAATGACAAAATAGTAAATTGTGCATGTGTATTGTTAGGATAATATAGTACTAATAAAAAGTTAACATTACAAAGCCTGAAAATATTTGGGCAAATGTTCAATGGCTCCCAGTTTTTTTTTCATAATTTAAACTCTTGTTGTTCATAACTTAAGCAATTCCAACATTTTGAAAAAGACTGAGCGATCACAAATATAAACAAACATATTTACATCCAAGGATATATTCATGTTTTGTTTTTCACTACTGTAAAACAAAGTAAGTAGAATACCAAAGAAAGCCATTTCCTTACGGGTATCTTACTTGCTCCCGACCCCAGAAAAAAAAGTTTACCATTAAATATTAATTTTGTACAGCCAAACATAAGCAAAATGAACACAGAACAAGAAACACCTATAATAACTGAACACTTTAATCTAACACAACAATTCACCAAGCCCTCTCCTGATACCCCGATCGCTTCAGTCTAATTTTTTTTATAATTTAATAACGAAATCCTACCTTTATTCTATATACATTCTCTCACTAAATAATTTTATCAACTGAAAAAACAAGTTTTTATCTTATGAAAGCCCTATGCATTGATATATCTCGATCTGATTACTCATATTTGATATTTTCTACATCAAGTGGTTCTTGATATAAAAACTAGAATGATAATCACATTCTTAATCTAAATTGTTCACGAGGGCGCTACGGGAGCATTTCATTCGGTCAGTAAAAACGCATAACTCAAAATATCGTGGGAGTCAATATTTGATTAACAACATATCATCAACGACCGAATGTTGCTGTTATCTCTGTTTGTGTAACCTCTATATTGTCATGTTTCCTCTTTGTTATCTCTGTGTTACGTCAATATTTCCATGTGTTTTCTGTGTTGTGTCTGTTGTCTATATTTGTGTTATAAAAATATAAATATGTTGTGCGATGGCTACAAATTAACTATGAAACAAAATAAAATGGTATAGTTGGCCGCAATTAAAAGATAAAAAACACATATCCATCTTTACTCCTTATTTAGCCCGGTAGTCCCCTAGTCGAAGGCCATATAGGCCGAAACGCTGGGCAGTCTTCCCTCCCTCTCTTTCCAGTCATTTTTATGTGTTTTTAAATTTGTACATTTTGAGTTTTTTATCTTTTAATTGTGGCCAACTATACCATTTAATTTTATATTTGTGTTACCTCTATATTGCAATGTTTTGCCTTTGTTGTTCCTGTTGTCTCTTTTTGTGTTACTTCTATATTGCCATGTTTTGTCTTTGTTGTTTCTGTTGTCTCTATTGGTGTACCCTCTATATTGCCATGTTTTGTCTTTGTTGTTTCTGTTGTTTCTGTTTGTGTTCCCTTTATATTGCCATGTTTTGTCTTTGTTGTTTCTGTTGTTTCTGTTTGTGTTACCTCTATATTGCCATGAACTGTCTTTGTTGTTTCTGTTGTCCATACTTGTGTTACCTCAGTATTGCCATGTTTTGTCTTTGTTGTTCCTGTTGTCTCTATTTGTGTTACCTCTATATTGCCATGCTTTGTCTTCGTTGTTTCTGTTGTCTATATTTGTGTTACCTCTATATTGCCATGTTTTGTCTTTGTTGTTCCTGTTGTCTCTATTGGTGTTACCTCTATATTGCCATGTTTTGTCTTTGTTGTTTCTGTTGTCCATATTTGTGTTACCTCTATATTGCCATGTTTTGTCTTTGTTGTTCCTGTTGTCTCTATTGGTGCTACCTCTATATTGCCATGTTTTGTCTTTGTTGTTTCTGTTGTCTTTATTTGTGTTACCTCTATATTGCCATGTTTTGTCTTTGTTGTTTCTGTTGTCTCCATTTGTGTTACCTCTATATTGTCATTTTTTGTCTGTGTTGTTTCTGTTGTTTCTATCTGTGTCGCCTCTATATTGCCCTGTTTTGCTTTTGTTGTCGCCGGTGTCTCTGTTTGTTTTACGTCATATTGCCATGTGTTACCTCTATATTTCCATGTTTTGCCTTTGTTGTTTCTGTTGTCTTTATTTGTGTTTCCTCTATATTGTCATGTTTTGCCTTTGTTGTTGCCGTTTTCTCTGTTTGTTTTTCCTCGTATTACTATGTTTTGTCATTGTTGCTTCTGTTGTCTCTATTTGTGTTTCCTCTATATTGCCATGTTTTGCCTTTGTTGTTCCTGTTGTCTCTATTTGTGTTACCTCTATATTGCCATTTTTTGTCTTTGTTGTTTCTGTTGTCCATATTTGTGTTACCTCTATATTGTCATGTTTTGTCTTTGACGTTTCTGTTGTCTTTATTTGTGTTACCTCTATATTGCCAAGAATTGTATTTGTTCTTTCTGTTGTCTCTATTTGTGTTACCACTATATTGACATATTTTGTCTTTGTGGTTTTTGTTGTCTCTATTTAGTTACCTCCATATTGTCATGTTTTGTCTTTGTTGTTTCTGTTGTCTTTATTTGTGTTACCTCTATATTGCCATATTTTGTCTCTGTTGTTTCTGTTGTCTATTTGTGTTACCTCTATATTGACATGTTTTGTCTTTGTTGTTGCCGTTTTCTCTGTTTGTTTTTCCTCGTATTGCTATGTTTTGTCATTGTTGCTTCTGTTGTCTCTATTTGTGTTAACTCTATATTGTCATGTTTTGCCCTTGTTGTTTCTGTTGTCTTTGTTCTTTCTGTTTTCTCTGTTAGTTATACCTCTATAATGTCATGTTTTGTCTTTGTTGTTGCCATGTCTCTGTTAGGCATACCTCTACATTCCCATTTTTGTATATGTTGTTTCTGTTGTCTCTATTTGTGTACCCTCTATATTGCCATGTTTTGCCTTTGTTGTTCCTGTTGTCTCTTTTTGTGTTACTTCTATATAGCCATGTTTTGTCTTTGTTGTTTCTGTTGTCTCTATTGGTGTTACCTCTATATTGTCATGTTTTGTCTTTGTTGTTTCTGTTGTTTCTGTTTGTGTTCCCTTTATATTGCCATGTTTTGTCTTTGTTGTTTCTGTTTGTGTTACCTCTATATTGCCATGAACTGTCTTTGTTGTTTCTGTTGTCCATACTTGTGTTACCTCAGTATTGCCATGTTTTGTCTTTGTTGTTCCTGTTGTCTCTATTTGTGTTACCTCTATATTGCCATGTTTTGTCTTTGTTGTTTCTGTTGTCCATATTTGTGTTACCTCTATATTGCCATGTTTTGTCTTTGCTGTTTCTGTTGTCTCTATTTTAGTTACCTCTATATTGCCATATTTTGTCTTTGTTGTTTCTGCTGTCTCTATTTGTGTTACCTCTATATTGCCATGTTTTGTCTTTGTTGTTTCTGTTGTCTCTATTTGTGTTACCTCTATATTGCCATGTTTTGTTTTTGTTGTTCCTGTTGTCTCTATTTGTGTTACCTTTATATTGCCATGTTTTGTTTTTGTTGTTTCTGTTGTCTCTATTTGTGTTACCTCTATATTGCCATGTTTTGCCTTTGTTGTTTCTGTTGTCTCTATTTGTATTAGCTCTATATTGCCATATTTTGTCTTTGTTGTTTCTGTTGTCTCTATTTGTATTAGCTCTATATTGCCATATTTTGTCTTTGTTGTTTCTGCTGTCTCTATTTGTGATACCTCTATATTGCCATGTTTTGTCTTTGTTGTTTCTGTTGTCTCTATTTGTGTTAACTCTATATTGCCATGTTTTGTCTTGGTTGTTTCTGTTGTCTCTATTTGTGATACCTCTATATTGCCATGTTTTGCCTTTGTTGTTTCTGTTGTCTCTATTTGTATTAGCTCTATATTGCCATATTTTGTCTTTGTTGTTTCTGTTGTCTCTATTTGTATTAGCTATATATTTGGCTTTGCTGTTTCTTTTGTATTTACTTGTGTTACCATATATTGCCATGTTTTGTCATATATAGAGGCAACAGAAAAGGATAAAGTCAAACACCATGGTGTTTCAACCTTCATACGAATAAATCTTTAATTGGGAATCAATGCACCAATGTTTAAAATCTATATGGCATATGAAACGTGGGTTAAAATACAATATGAAGTCGCTTTCAAAAAAAGTCGGTGAATAATGTAATATATTAAAATATATTTAGACTACGACAAGCTCAATAATCTGCCCTTACCTTGTGGTAGGCTACTGGTTTTCCTGTTGCAGTAACAACAAGTTCCATTAACAGGATTATGTCTGGAGAAAATGTCTATATAATGTTGTCACGTCTCTTCGTGGTGCAAAAATACCTAAGTTGTATAAACAAGATATTTTGTTATGTTGTACACTTACTTCAAGGATTCATTTCTCATTTGCAGCTTTAGAATCATATACTATGGAAAGTCATAATCAAAAAAGTCAAGAAAGACGTACTCATTACCGAAAATAGTGAAATAGGAGGCCGAATCCAGTACCAAGGACATCCACAAGGACATACCAAAAACAGTATGATATATATATATATATA
>MJUU01034590.1:26707-85357 GCA_002080025.1 Modiolus philippinarum
ATATATATATATATATATATATCTGCTTGCATGGATTTCTAATCTAGGAGTGTGCAATAATATTTTTGTAACTGTGTGCCATTACAAAAAATATAAACAACAAATATCATTTTAACAAATTACGTGCTTGCTACATTTCTTTATTACATCATTTTTGCCCTTTATACAAAATAGCCATCAATCAGGCATTTTATCCAGATATTCAGTTTGAATTTGCATTCAAATTAAGCATATTCAAACAAAATTTTGTAATGAATAATGTTCACTGTTATAATAACAAAATGGTTCAATATAAACTTGGTAAGCCATTATTATATAAATGCCCTAGATTATTTTTAAATGCCAAATTCTGTACACAAGCTATGATTTAGTATAAGTATCATCTAAATACAATAATGAATTAAAAATAAATAAATAATTAGAAAATGAACCTCGAGTATATGGATCCAGTGGTGAATACTTCGAGAGAATCAAAAACCAATATGGCATCAGTAAATAACAAATACCGAAGTTACTATAAATTTACTTTCTACATATGGCCATTTCGACAGCTTATGTCATTAGTACAGATAAAATCATAATACCAAGGCCGACTATCCCGAGTTCCTATCGTTGTCTACGTTTATCTTTTGTTTTTTTATTATTCTTTTTTCTTGTGCAGTTCCCTTATACATTTTGACATGAAAGTGTAATTTTCGGCCATTTTAGGTGTTTCCTGTTATCTTCTCCACCTTAAGCTATAGAGAACGGAAAAATCAAAGGGATCTAAATAGAAATCCAAACTCAGCTAAGGACAGAGCTTTGCATGAGTGAGATATTCCCTTAGTTTCAAGCGAAAAATCTAAATGCTGTGTCTTTTATCAAAATATCATTAAGGATATAAATATAAAACGTAAAATTAATTTTAAATGTACAAATTAATGTCATTGTTAGATTTTAAACTATTGAATGCAGCGTTGTTATTCATCTTCAGCTGAAATAAAAGTATAAACATTTATTGTGATGACAGTTAATACTTACTTTCAGTTCAGACAGTATTGATTTAAACAGAAAAAATGTTGTTTTGGTAAACAGGCTTTTATATTTTAATTGTTATACAACATTGGGAGTTGGAGGTTCCAGTAGGTGGCAGTTTGTGGTCGCTACTTTTTTACAATAACATACCTTTCACAATTACTTGTTCTGTGATTTGTTTTGTGTAGATTTTATATTTAGAACATTTATATTTAATTTTAGTATATAAACAATGTTATTGGTTTTAGAATAAGGAGATTTATTCACTGGGTGACAGAATACTAATTTTTTGAATAATGGGCATTCATTGATTTTTTTTTATCAAATACCCGTCCATTTAAATCATTATCTGAATACAATATAAAGTTGGCAAATGTTCAAATATAACCGGAAGCAAATAAATCACTATATATAATTTATTAAACATTAGATACAAAGATGTTCAAGGTCCGTTAAATTGTCTACCTATTGTAAATGGAGAAATTATTAAGAAAAGGGAAACAAAAATTAACCGTTTACTATCTGATATCCATTTTTCAGACTCAGTTCGAAAACCAATTTTATGTAGAAACAAGTCTAAATTAAAGATAGAACATGTATTAAAAGGGAATATCTCTCTCATGCAAACCACTGTCCTTATAGCTGATTAAAGCTTTTGATATTAGACCATATTGTTTATCAGTTCGTTAGAAAAAAAAAATAAATCTTTCGGATTATTTGATTATTAAATTAGCATACCAATATATGAAAGCACATGATGAAAATATTGCTGTAAGCAGGGGAAAGACTTCCGGTTCAAGACCACCTCCTCGACAAGATAGTCACCAATACAGACAAAAGACAAGAATAAAGAATAAAGATCAAGAAAAGAGATGCTATGGTTGCAATACGCGGGTTGCAATAAGCCCAACCAGGAAGACAAAGATTGCCGCTTTAACGCAAACAAAAGGAAGAGAGCATGCAGCTGTGGCTTACAATTTTGTGAGACCCCATAGAGATAAGTATATAGCTATTTAGGTTGAAATAAGTTCCGACAAGCAACAGAGGAATGGGAAAAGAGTCAGCAGTATTATGCAATCAGTGAGTGCAGAAAAATGCATTTAAGAGAATACATAAAACAAGGAAGACTGCAGTTGACTGACGGTAAATCATTGCTAGTATATGTAGCAAATGTAGCAAACACAGTACGAAGACAAAATTCGATAGAATGTCAGTCGGTGATGGATAAGTTGTTGAAACAAATTACAAACTGCAAACTTCAAACCACTTTATAAGAACAAACTCATTAACAACGCAAAGTTAACTCCAATTGTTCATTATACAATATGTATAAGAGATAACTACCATCATATATACACAAATTTATTCAACAATACAATTAATGTGAATAAAAACACAAAATGTTATTTAAACAGTTAAAGTTAATTCAAAAAGGAGAACTATTTACTAAGTTTTATTGATTGAGACTTATAACTATTATCTAAATTGATTTACATTCTCAAACCTAAAGTTAAACTTTTGTTCTTAGCTATAATAGATATTACTGATTATTCATAAATATTTTTTGAAATTGTGGATTTCCAATGTTTGTGTTCTAGTCCTGCTGATGAGGAATTATTTTTCGAAATGGCCACACAGATCATTAGAATTAATTGCAGTTGTAGTTTGCATATGTGGTATGGTCTTATGTTCAGTTTCTCCATATCCTTCCGTAAAATATTATATTTCTTGGTTGAAAACACTACAGAATAGACGAGGACACTCTCAAAATATTTGGTGATTTAATTTTAAGAAGAGTGGATATTTTGGTTTTAGGAATCTAATAAAATCAGGAATTATTTTACTTACTTTATAAATTTTTGTCTTTCGAACTCATATTGTTTACAGTGAAGTAAAATGATGATATCAGTATTCCGTGACATCCAATTTGGCGGCGCAGCAGTTTAGCGGGAATCGGTACCTGATGACCAAGTCATTGGTACGCATCACTGGAGAGTGTACAGCTTGTTTTAGGAAAAATAACTGGTGTACGATCAACCACATTTGAGAAGTAATCACATGTAGAATTTGAACAGGAAATTTCATTCGTGATGGCGAGGGCCAAACCTTAAAACAGTTGAGGTTCAGTCGAGGTATACCTATTGTAAATACATTGGCAATCGAGGAAAAACAACAATAAAAATTAAACAAGAGGTCCTAACGTCCGAATTTCGAAGAAAAGTGATGAGGATTGTGCACGAGGCGATCGTTTGTAGATAATCGGAAAGAAAAAATCACTAAATAGTATTACGACCAGTTTTTATTGGTCAGGCATTACTATTAATGTGGGTAGATTCTGCAGGTTATGCGATGTTTGTCAGACGACAATACCCGAGGACAAGATAGGAAAAATCATGTCCGTAGAAATGCCAACCGTAGATGAACCTTTTCATCAAATTGCAGTTGACTTTATAGGACCAATATACCCAAGATCAGAAAAATAGAAACTGGTAAATCCTATCCGTTATAGCCTATTCTACCGGGTACCCTGAAGTTGTGGCCTTACCTGGATGTGCAACAGGAGGTATTGCAGAAGCCTTGTTTGAAATCTCTGTCGAGTGGTTTTTCCAACAAAGATATGAAGTGACAACGGATTACACAAGTTAAGAAACTGAATTAATAAATTAATTTCTGTACTTTTTTATTTGAACTACTCATTTTTTATATCTAAATTGGTATATCTTTCAGATACACCTATTTAGTTATAGGGAAAGACCAGACATATTTTGTGAAAAACCACACTGATTCAAATGAGAAGTACACTGAGACTGACGTAATCAAAATGATAGAATTTTTGATCGACAACATTTTTGTCGAATTCTGAGGTTGTATTTTCGAACAGACAATAGGCATTCCTATGGGAACCAATTGTGCGCTACTTTTAGCTGACCTTTTCCTTTACTCGTACGAGGCAAAGTTTTTACAAGGGCTTATTCAAAGAAAACAAAAACATTTAGCCCAGTCCTTTAATTTTAGCTTCCGCTACATAGACGATGTACTTTCTCTTAATAATCCTAAATTTAGGAGTATTACAACAGATCTATGCAAATGAACTTCAGATTAACGAAACAACTGAAACACCTACTTCAACATCGTACCTACATCTTTTATTGTATATTGACGAAGATGGACGTTTGAAATCTAAGCTATATGACAAGCGTAATGATTTCAATTTCCCAATTGTAAACTTTCCCTTTCTTAGCAGCAATATACCTACATCTCCAGCCTATGGAGTGTACATTTCACAGTTGATTCGTTACTATCGAGCGTGTAGTTTGAACAGTGATTTTTTGAACAGAGCAAAAACACTGTCCCAAAAGCTGCTTAGTCAGGGATTTGTTCACCCTTTGTTAATTTCATCCCTCAAGAAATTCTATGGCCGTCACCATAACATCATTGAAAGATATGACGTGTCAGTATCTCAAATTAAAGTGGACATTTTTAGCTAGATTCACGTCTTCCCGGATTTGACTACCGACTTTGACATTTTCCTGGATTAACTCACTCACAGTGTGACGGGCGCTGTTAACAGACCCTTCCAGAGCACTTGATGTCACTCTCCGTTTCACTGGAGTACCCACTGTGAGTGCTTTGTTTGAATGTTGTGATTTCTATTTTTGTGCTTTGTGTCTGTCTAACGTCTTTGTTTTGTGTCTGGCGCCATTGTTTTCTGTGATCTCGGTTTGGCCGTGTCTTTGGACTTTCATTTTAGTGGATTTCACTCCTTTGTTACTTCGGTATTCTACTGCCGTTATTTCTTCAATTATCGTCATTGTTAGGGATCAGAAGAAATATTGACACGATAGCTGAAAGTTGATGTATATCTTCATAGCGAGTTTTTAGAAAAGGGGGTCCAACTAAGAAATTTAGTGCAAAGTTGCTATATCCGCTTGCAAGTCATGGAAACGGCTAAAAATGCCGCATAACCCTATTTTGACGTTGCAACACCCCCTTCAAAAGAAATGGTGGTTAAACCGGTTTTAATGGCGCGCAAAACACCCCATTCAATTCATGTAGTGTCCGATAACAACTCAACAGCAATAGCTATTGAATGGTCGTAGACATTGAAAAGAAATGTTCATCCAAGTATCAAGCAAAAAATGACTCTTGAATCAAAGTTCGAAGCGAATTGTTTCCACAAGGAATTGATATCTATTAAAGAACTTTTCAATGCGACGCAAAATTTTGAAGCTTGATTACATTGTAACAACAACCAGTTTTGAATTTTAATATATTTGAGAGTACCAAATCCAAAAAATGTGCGCACTTCTACCGCTCCGACACTAGATAAAATCATGACATCGTAATTATCAGGAAGGTAAGGTTCTATTTAAATTATAACAATTATTTTCGCTTTTAGAACTTTTACATACATAAATATTTTATACTTTACCATTGACTTGAACTTCATCGCCAGGAATACTTTATTATAATGACGCGAATTTTTGTAAATAATTGTTTAAATGAATAATCATTAACCGTTGGATTGAACTTATCATATTCAAAGGAATACCGAAGCAAAAACTAGAAAAGGGGAAATTTCAAAAGAAAACAATCCAAAAACACGGCAATTCGTATTCAACACGAATAGGGACAGCATGACAAAAAAAAATTAAACAATTAAACAAACTGAACTAAAACGCCAAAAACTAAAGCACTATCAGTGTGCATCTCTACAAAAACATCAGGTGCTTTAGAAGGGTAAGCGTGATATACTTCACGCGTGGCACCCATCACACTGCTATGAAAAGTCTGGTTTTGTCTTGATCGACCCAAAGATATCTATTCTAATTTGTGAAATAAAAACTTTGTTACGGTCTGTCATATCATGGTGACGACCGTAAAATTTCTGTAGTGACAATTACAACATTAATTGATCATAACCTTGATGTAAAAGATGTATAAGTTTTTGAGACAGTAATTCCCCTTTGTTGACAAAAACGCTGTACAAACTACTGGCACGATCATAGCGAATGTGTTGTAGTCGACATATGCTGGAGATGTGGGATAATTACTGCTGAAAAACTATTGGAGAGTCGAAACCATCACACTTGTCGTCAAGTTTTGTTGTCAGACGTCATGAGTTGTAAATGTAGAGGTATAGGTCCAGCTATGATGCTGATGATGATTGTATCAGTTGTCTCTTTAATGTCAGGTTCATTTGGTTATATAAAATGAAGGTTATCCTTAAATTGAGGATTGTTTAATGAGTGAACATCATCTATTTAACGGAAACTGAAATTAAAGGAATTTGCTAGCTTATTGTCTTTTTTCTCTACTAGCCCTTGCGTGAACCTTACTATTGACGATCCCCAGTTTTAAGGTTATGTAGGCATCATTTAACCACAAAATCTGAAAATAAATTAAGCTAACAATATCTAAAATACTGCATTTTTCTGGATCTAACTATCATTATTGACTTTGGTGAAATAAAAACTTAAATATATGATACAAATGATTATTTTGAGTTCAACATTACTATTTGTCTCTCTTGACGGGTGCAATCCTCTAGCTCCGCTCTACGGGGTGTATATTTCTCAACTAGTACGATTCGCATGCGTATGTTCTACTCTTGACAATTTAAATGAACGTAGCCTAACTATCACAGCGAAACTTTTACAACAGAGTTACAGATTTCAAAAGTTGATAAACATTTAGAAAAAAAAATTAACAGATATGAACATTTGATGTCTAAATATGCCGTTATTCGCAAACATCTTATTACTATGGACATTTCTAATCCTTGGTTTTACGAAAATGTTGTTAAAAATGCCAGAAACTGATTAAAGATCCAGAAAAGCTGGGACGTAACTCACATTCTTTACGTAAAAGGGGAATATCAACAACTGAAGATACTCTGCTTGCATCCGTTAAATTAGCCTTGAGATATATTGATCTGAAAATTTTACACAAATACTGGCCTCTCACTGATACTGCCGATGTCTACTTAAATATATGATGATTCTTGACAAACCCTTCTGGAAGTTTTGAGTTTGATTTTTCTTCCGTAGTGCGACTGTATTTTACCAGCAGACAAGACTCCTTTAGCCAGTTGAACGGCGAGCACCCCTTGGTCCATCTTACAAAATTACGTATTGCAATTGTCTCTTCTTTCAAAAGTGGGGTCATGGAGTTAGTAGTCTACCTGTATTGGGTTTTATTCGTATGTTTATTATACTATAGGGAAACGGGACAGATAAAGGGGGAGGTTTGGGTACCGATTAACTGATTTAACTATACCGCTGGCTTTTTGCCAGTGTCGGTACCAAGTCCTACTGTCCCGAGTTCCTATCGTTGTTTAAGTTTGTCTTTTGTCTTATTTGTGTGTTTTATCTGTGTAGTTCCCTTTCTTATTGCTTATTGTGGCATGTGATTGTAATTTTCAGCCATTGTAGATGTTTCCTGTTTTCCACTTTTTTACATTTATGCGAATACAGACACAAATCTGCTGAAAGTGGCTCACAATTAGTAAAAAATCTAATAAAACGGCAATTCATAACCAACACGAATAGAGACAGCAAAACAAACACAAAACAAACAAAAATGAACAAGAACGCCACAAAACTAAAGCACTACAAAACTTAGCTTTCATCAGGTGCTCCGGATGGATACGCATGATCTGCCCAACGTACGGCACACGTCACACAGCAAGTTGTAATATGGTCTCTCATGTTCATTTACTCCATATCGTTTCGTAAAATATTGAAAGATCAGTTTGGTGACTGGTTGGTTTATGTCATTTTCTAACCCGTAAGTAAAACCAATTAAAATTCATGGTTCGTGTTATTTCTCTAACCTTCAAACAGTACCAAGGTAGAATTTTGAAATTTTTCTGTGAATATATTAAGTATTAAGACAATAACAAGGACTAGTCGGAACCACAAACATTACCAACGAAAACAAAACTAAAAGATGACAGTGTGAAATACAAGACAAACATTATCAGCGAAGACAAAACTACAAGATGATAGTGTCATATGCAAGACAACACACACACACACACACACACACACACACAAAAGATCTTTGAATGCAATTCCTAAAGGTTCCCTATGTCAAATTATTTTCCCACTAGCGTCCATCTTGAATGAGGTACAATTATGAAAAACCATAAACTTTAAAGTGAACCACCAGAGGACTATTGGGACAAAGTTTGGTTCCGAATGGCTCAGTAGTTTGAGATGAGAAGACTTTTAAATGTTTTCCTAGAGGGTCCTACGTTACACTATTTTCCCCATTGGCGACCATGTTGGATGAGATGCGAACCTTCTGGACATATGTAGAAATTGTCCTTAATATGCTTAACACTTGCAATTCAAAGTTAACCTAAATCCCAAATAGGTTTTGAAATGAAAGTGAAAACGTATCAAAATTGTGAAAATTCATAAAAAATTGCAATAACTCCTATGTGGGTCGTCAGAGGTTCTTAAAAATGCAGGAATGACCATTTTTGTAATTTTATCTTAACCTTTAACTTTTATCTTCTATAATGGATGAAAGGTAACAAAAATGAAAATTTTTCAGAAAAAGGGGAAATACATCCATGACGGGTTATCAGATATTCTGCAAAATAGCAGGGTTGGTATATTTCATTATGTTGATTATTTTTTTTTATCTGTAACGGTTTTCCAGTTATTGTCAAAAACAGATATTTAACACTTTGTTCTATTTTCAGTATCAGCGGCCATGTTGTTTGGTCTATGGAAATAAAGATCACAAACTTGAAGGTTCATGCCCTGGTGAGGATTCTGGCTAAGTTAGTTAGTATTGACTTCGTAGTTTGAAGAGAGAAGATCTTTGGATAAAAGTTGAAGGAAGGACGAACAGACAGATGTTAGACGCCAAGTGATGGCAAAATCTCACATTGCCTTTGGACAGATGAACCCAAAAATGTTTAGATTTTAAGATTTTTTTCTATTAAGAAACTCAAAATTGGAATTTCAATTACAGTATTCTTAAAGCTACATGTACTGTGCATTTCTTCTTGTATGTTAATTTTACTTATACTTAGGTGGGAGGGTTTAATATACTGCGATGACAAAACGAACTTTTAAGCTCAATAGAGACTGGTTTTCGGTATAATCGTTTGTTTACGTTCTACCTCCGGGGAAAATAAGAAGTTTTCAAAATAGTTTGAATCAATTTTTACTTAAGAGAAAAAATATCGGATTTTACCAGCCCCTTTAGTTTTAACATCACTGTTGTCGGAATAAACTACTCCAGAACGTATTGCGGCAGTATTTGACTAGCAGACTAGGTATCTTGAGCTGCATGGCAGACACGCGGTGAGCACCATTTGGTTTTTGATATATCCTATTAATATGTTATTTTTTTCCTTTTTGTCTCGCCATTCTTTTGCCTATGTATTTTTTCTTTTCGAGACAGTTTTTTTTGTTTGTAATTTGATTATTTTTTTAAGTACAATATCAAAGAAACATGTAAAGTATAAAAATACCACACTGACACTGCATATGTCCTTTTTAAATCAACAGTATACTTTTATACAAGTACTGCCTACAGAAGTGACCACTTTCTATTAATTTTATTATTCTGTGCAGGGGATAATTACAGTGCAGAATCTTCTTCTATGTTAACATAGTATTTTGAATATGTCATTTCCCTCTTAACAAATGTTTTTTTCCATCATATCAAAATTTATGAATAAAATATTATATAAGAGAGTTTGAATTTAAAATTTTGAAGAGCAGAGTCCCTTGATATCAAGAAAGATGTGGTAAATATATGTCCCCATTCTTCAATTTCTGTATTAAATTCATATTCCCATTTGTGTTGTGCACACCCCAAGGTATCTCTGTATCTCTGTTGCTTGTTCCAAATATAAATTCTAATAATATTAACATGGTTTAGAGACACATTTCAATTTATCTATAATTTTATTTTCTATAATATTCAACTTTTCTTTCCCATGAACAAGTCTCGTCAAGCTACTTGGAATCGCAATTATCAATCCGTAAACTTCCATAAAATGTCACTTTCAAATTATATTCATCTTTGAATTCCTCAAAAGTTTCAATTGTTTTATTTTCTGTAATTAAGTCATTTATGAAAAAACACTTCATTTACACAAAAAGTATGTTTTATTACCATGTCCCCATCTATTTTTATATTAGCGATAAGCTATGTGGATTTACTCAAAACCTCGTTTTGATTATCCATTTTTTTTTTCTCTGAGTTTTGAAAAATTCTTTACAACTTCACACCAGAAAGGATTAAGTTCTTTTGATAAAATGTCAAGTCCTTCCTTACTTAAATATAAAATCTTTTTTCCATCCCATTTTTGGATATAATTTAATGACAAAATCTTCAAAGGTGAAAAGGCTTGTGGTCCCACCTTGGTCATGAAGCACTCGAGGTCTGCGTAGACGACGATTTACACCTTCATCGACCGGATGTGGTTTTGGAAGCTTACGAAGCCGCCTTCGCTCAGCATCTCGATTTTCTTCTGAACCCAATACTCCATGTGCTGGTCAAATTTTTCTTGCCAAGTGAAGTGATTTAGGCATCGGCGGCAGAAGTAAGCTTCCCCATTGTGGTCGCTCACCTGCACCGTCAAGAGCCGAGAGAGATTCTTCACTCAGCAGTAGTGCTTCGTCCAAACGTTACCCACTAGCATGAGGTCAACGTGCTTTGCCCAATCATCATTCTTTTCGGAAATCATCATTGGGCGGGCCTCTCCCTCGTATCTGTCCTTGATCCGTCCATTTTTTCGTACTGCTTGACTCGGCTGGCAATCTTCTGGTCTACCTCTCCGTGATGGAGGGCCGAGAGGATCACCCATTTGAAGCATTCCTGATCCCCATTTTGCACGTTTACTATTGCCATCTTGGCAGTGACCTTCTTGGGGAGTGGGATATATGAGCTTCCCTTGATGGGCTTTACTAAATTTATCATCGATTTAAAAACTTGGTTCATAAATACAATGCAACCTGTAAACATCTAATCAAGGCTGGTATTTCACATCCCTTATTTTACGGTAATGTTTTACATAAGAGTTAGAAAAAAACTTAAACTCGCCTAACAAACTTTTAAAACCTTTAAATCGTCTAATTCATAAGGGTTATGATTACGGTATTGTCGTCAAGTCATTACGTATGGCCTTCTTTGGAATTAACATTGATTTTTTGATAGGGTCTATGCAATTTAACTAAACACATTCTAAATTTCTAAAATCTGCATTGCATTTCTATTGTACGCACTCAACTGAATCTCCAGCTTCCCAACGCCCCAAAAGGTCCATCCGCTCCCCCAGCCTGGAAAGTTGCCACGCTCTCAATGACCTTATCCTCTATCGGCGCTATCACTTGGTCGAAATCTAACGACTCGATGATAACCATCAAGGCCGACCGATATTCTCACTGGTTGCCGGGCTGATCTTCACCATCGTTACGTGGAGGATTATCTCCGCTTTCAACCCTTTCTTTCCCGCCATCCCCTCCGAAATCGGATTTTCCCTCGGTTAGCTTGATGTAAGTCTCCACGTCCTGCTGCGTCTTGGGCTTGATAATCACCGTGCCTCCCCGCTTGTTTTCAACCTTGATGAGGTCTGCGGCTTCTTCAATGTTCCACTACACATTGTCGGCCAGCTGATCTTTCTTCAGCCGGTGATCCCCCTCCGTCTCGCTATCGCCTTGAGTTGCTTCCTTGTGTATACTTTCCGACGTTTGAATTTCTGGTCGGTCGCCGACTCGATGAGCCACACCAAATCGAGCTTATTTTCCTTGCTATATCCCTTCATCCTTTCCTCCTTGGCGATTTTCCTAATTTCCCTATGGTTTCGGCCACCCTTAATTACCTTCTGATCGGCTGATCGGTGTCGTTTTGCCGCTTGGTATACTTCCAGCAAAGTCCATCTTTCCCCGGTTTGCCCTTGCAAAGTTGCCCCTTCTTCCTTTTGTGCGGGGTATTGCAGAATTTCTGCTTTTCAGGTGATGAAGTTGGTATGCTATCCTCGCAGACGGAATTTTCGAAGCGATCAATGATCTTGGTTCGCATGATTTTATTTATTCTATTCAAATTTTTAAGAGTTTTAATGTGGAATGTTGATTTTTCTCGATCACCAGACTTGTGCATAGTGTTACTAATTATAAATTATCGACCGGTATTTATATAACGTACTTCCAGTAAATGCTTGGAAAAAGTCGGGAAAATTTGCATACGGACCCATGCAATTTTTTAAAAATCTAATCAGGAACATATTTTAGGAAATCTGACAGGTTCTTTCTCCTTTCCTTAGTCTCTGGGTAGAATAACTTGCAAAAATGCTATTTTTTCCCAAAAATCAGGGGAGATAATTTACTAAGAATTACGCAAGAAAATAATCTTTTCCCACGAGCTATTTCCCAATCGGAAAAGACCCTTTATCCCCCAGATATCTTGCCTCCCAGCACTTTTCAGCATTCAAGACTCGCTCAAGACCCATTTGTATCCCGGGGTCCCAAATTTGGGGTCTTGTGCAGGATTTCTGCATGAAAAATGTCTTTTCGGCAGAACTCTCATTTATTAACTACTATCCAAAACTGCGAGCATATTCTGACTACTTATTTATTGTATCTTTTGTCTCTCATTTTTGTCTAAAGTTTGTTGTCATTCTGCTGTTGATCCACCGAACTGTTATTTGATATTTCCGTTCGCATCAAATTTCCGAGATAAGTAAGGGAGATGTTTGCGTACCCATAAGTTACCTGTTTAACTTCTACCGTATTTAAGAGCTGAAATCATGGTTGATGCAAACTGACAAAATGATTTATTGTTGATTTCTAATCGATTCTTTGTTATTTAGTTTTAATTTCCAAAGATAATGTTGTCTGTAATATACCTCTTTGCGAGCACTAATGTCAGACAGAATAAATTTGTTTGGTTTCATTTAGATTAAGCAACATCAGTTATGACATATGAAACTAAGATTCCAAATTCATTCAAACCAGTGTAGGAGCGTTGTATTAGGATTACAGAATTATATACTACAATATACATGCATATCTAGAAGACATGAATTTTCATTTCAACTTACATGTAGCTCCTACTACCAAAACCATTTTCCAAGTTACAAACAAATCAAAACTTTGCAAAATAAATCCATTTTTTCACAATTTTATGCAGGTTCTGAAATTCAATTACTTGGGGAGGGGTTCAAGAATAAATGTGAATGAAGTGCAGAACGTTGATATATAACTAAATGTAAAATATTTGATGTAGAAATAATTGCCAATGGACTCCAGATAATGATTAAAACTGAATATGTTGAGCTAGTAACAATCACTGTTCCCCTATCTCATACTACAGAAATGTTCAGAAATTCATAGTACTGCATAAATCGTCATGTACAATTAAGTATTACACGGTCTACTCGAATTGTTCGTATACATTTACAAAAGGCATCTGATCCTCACAGTAATTTGTGTTAATTCAAGTATAACATGAAACAATCAATAACTTTAAATCCCGCGGGAATATTAGCTGGTGGTAAAAGGTAAGGTCATCTGTTGAATTTTTATGCATTCTGTAAAAGTGACTGGTTACATTCATGAGTTAACAACAAAGTAGCAGAGGATATCAAAGTAATAACATTTATACAGCTACAATTCATTATTTTATGCAAGTAATGTTCTTCGTGTTTATTTTTTCCGAATACAGACACATTTGCAAAACTTTTCAAGCTAGGAGAAAACACACGCATACACATTTATTACAAAAAACCTTTTAAATGACCGATAAGGAACTTTCAAGACAGAAATAAAACAAAATTAGTTAGAAATCTGAAGGAAACAGGTAAAAAAATATTGGGGAAAACGAATCGAAGAGCTGATTTGTTAGAGGACAATCTTTGAAAAACCAGATATCGGTAATATTACAAATATTTTGTGGTTTGCTTAATTAAAAAAAAAAAAAAAAACACCTCGAAGCATGTTTACAGATAATATTAAACGGTTTCAGTTTTTCTCCTCGAGGCGTTCCATGCCGCCGTATTTTTAAGAGAAGGTTGTTTATTGATAGATCCTTGCTTCAAAGTATGAATATTTTTTTTCATATAAATGATACTTATTTCTGACGGGGTTGGGTGTATAGATAAATAGGAGACCAGGCACAAAAGATATGAAAGAAGGGAGACAGATAGGAAAAAGGAAAAAAAGGGCCGGAGAAAGGGGCAGGAAAAACTATGAAATGGGACAACAAAGAAGAAATAAAAGACCTGTAAAAATGGATGTCAGAAAGAAAAGAGGGAAGGAGATGATGAAGGGGAAATGAGAGAGAGGACGGGGGAAAGGGTGTGTGAGAAAGGCACCATTTATTTTCGGAGCCAATTACTGCTTATATCTAATCTTCCCAAGAAAAATAAAAAGGTCAAGTATAAAATTGATTAAAAAGACATTAATATCTTAAATAACGTAATCGAAGTCGGGTCGCGTGCGGCAATCGATTTCTATATCATTGAGAGGTAGTGGCAATACATCTATCAACACTTTCTTATTTGGCAGGATTTCCCCCTGAACTGGAAAACTTGTTTCCTGCCAGTCATATGAAGACTACACTGAGAATTCATTTGGGGTACTAGTGTGTCTAAATTTCAACAGTTCAACACATTTTCCAATATCTTCTGGTTTGATAGCCCAGTAGTCAGTACGTCGGTGCTGACCCGAAAGCCGATTCTATTTGGAACCCTTCAATATCTAAATTTTTTTGAAATTTTGTTGCAAACTAAGGAGTATCACCCTCATTCATAGTCTTGTCCTTAGCTGATTTTGGCTTTACATTTACATCATATTGGTTATTTGTTCTCTATCAGTTATTGAACATCTTTTAGTTAATGGTATTCTAAACGTTTAGATTTTATCTGCACTGAAGAAACATTAATTGTGGAAATGCCCATATGCAGAAAATAAATTCACAGTAACTTCGGTATTTACTTTTGTTTCTCTTAAATCCCTTATAATATCCGGAACCTTTTCGGAATTTCCATGAAAAAGCTTAGGGTTGATTGTTGTATACACAACACTAAACTCATAAGTAGAATAATCGAAACGCTTTCACAACCTTTTCAAATACATCGGCAAACGAATACCGAATCAAGAACGAGGAAAGGAGGAATTCTAAAATCATAAATCGAAAATCACGACAATTCATATCAAACATGAATTTGAACAGTATGACAAAGAAAAAAACAAAAAAAAATATTTGAACAAGAACGCCACATAACTAAAGCACTAGCAGTGTGAACCCCTACAAAACTAAGGTATCATCAGTTGCTCCGGAAGGGTAAGCATGATCTGCACCATGCGTTGCACCCGTCTCACAAAATATTCTTCCAATACCCAACATGTATTTTTCATTATTGGTCTTTCAAGAAGACAGTAGTATAGTATGTACCGTTCAGTTCTCATTTGACGAGGTGCCCGACGGGGTGCAACGAGGTGCTACCGTAGTAATACTATATTAAGGGGTTCTCAATTGACGAGGTGCTGACTAGGTGCTGATCTTTTTTTAGAGTGTCATTGGTCTCGGAACATGCGTCTCGCCTTTTCAAATGCTAATGTACTAACATAATATTTTATTGGGCTCTCGTTAGACGAGGTGCTTATGTATTTATAGTAAATTCTATTGGTTTTCATTGGACGAGGTGCTAAAAAGTATTAGTATTTTTTGGGGTCCCATTTGACGAGGTACTAATATTGTATTAATATTTCAATCGGTCCTCATTTGACGAGGTGCTAATGTATTAATAGTTTTTATTAAACGAGGTCCTGACCAAGTGCTAATAGGGCATTCTCAATAAGGCTTCCTTAGTGACCTTATTGCTTTTGTTGTTTTTCATTAACTTGGATTTCAATTGACAAAGGTGCTTATATATCAAAAGTATTTCATTGGGTTCTCATTTGACGAGCTGCTAATGTATAAATAGTATATTTTATCGGATTCTCGTTTGACGAGGTGCTTATATATCAATAGTATTTCATTGGGTTTTCATTTGACGAGGTGGTAATGCATTGTTAGTATTTCAGTGGGTTCTCATTTGACGAGGTGCTACTGTATTAATAGTAAATTTTGTTAAAAAGTAAGGAGTATCTCCCTCGTGCAAAGCTCTGTCCTTAGCTGATTTTGGATTTACATTTAGATCATATTGGTTATTTGTTCTCTATCAGTTTTTAATCATCTTTGAGTTTATGGTCTTCCAAACGTTTAGATTTTATCTGCACTGATGAGACATAAGTTGTCGAAATGCGCATATGCAGAATTTGGATTCACAGTAACATCGGTATTAAGTCATATTTCAATAGTATATCTTATTGGGTTTTCATTTGAAGAGGTGCTGACGAGGTTCTTATGTATTGATAGTATATCATTGGTTTTTGGTCTCGACCCGTATGTTTCGCCTTTGACTTTGGCCTCAACTGTTTATGTTGTTGTTTTTGGTCTTGCGCTAACTTAAGTGTGCATATCAGGTCTCCTAGTAATGCCTAGCAATTCATTCTGGTATTGGCTTTAACCCTAATTTTTACTCTTTGCCTTAAACCCGAAACCTAATTCTAAGCCTATCCATAATTTATTTACTCTAACCCTTTGGCATATAACAGTAACCCTAATATATATAATAGTAACCCTAACCCTAATGTATATAACCATAACCCTTACCATTATCTAACTTTAGCCATGATATAACCCTCATCCTACCTATGATCTAAATCTAACCCTAACCTTTTACTTTAACCTTCTGCTGTAGTGTTGTTATATAACCAGTTAAGACTTTGTTTAGATGTGTTATAAGTAACTCCATCCAACTTATACTTACACTAATCCCAACTTTAGTTCTAAACCCTAATCGTCTAACTTTTTTCTAACTTTTTGTATGCATTATTATGTGTTCTCTCAATTCACTTGTTTTCTGATTTTGTTGTTTTTGTTCACGACTAAGCCTAACCATTCTGTTTGCAGTTTTTTCTATACTTCCATAGTTACTTACTTTTTTTTTATTGTTATTCTTATATTTTCAAACTATTTGATTAACCCCTTTTATCTCTCTAACCCATGACAATTCTATATTTATTCATTATTTTATTTTTGAATGTTATTTTAATATTTTAAACCTATTGAGTTATCGCCCTTTTATCTTTAATCTTAGTTGCTATGACAACTCTATATCCATTTATTTTTCTATTTTGAATCAAATTTTCTCAAACTATAGGAGTTATCTCCCTTACCCAACCTCAAACCCTAACCTAAGCTGCAATGTAAACTCTATATTCATTTATATTTTCGAATGTTTTTCTAATATTCTCAAACTATTGAAGTTTTCTCCCTTATATCCAACCTCTTACCCTAACCTAAGCTGCTATGGCAACTTTTTATTTATTTATTATTTTTCGAATGTTATTCAAATATTCTGTATTGAAGTTATCTCCCTAACCCAAACCCTAACACTAACCCAAGTTCCTGTGACAACTCTTATTCATTTATTTTTTGTCGAATATTTTTTTACTATTCTCATGTTATCCCCCTTTGTCATACTGTCTCAATTCTTGTTGCTAAGAGTTGCCGTGATGTTGGATTTATGATTTTAGAATTTCCCCTTTCCTTTTCTTGCTTCGGTATTCGTTTGCCGATGTATTTATCCAATCCTAACCTAAGTTGCTATGCCAACTCTATATTCATTTTTTTCGAATGCTATTCTTATATTCTTTCGTTATTAGTGTTCTCTCCTTTTTTATCCTAACCCTAACCCTAACCTTAACCTTACACTTATTTTCGTACTGACCTTAACTTTTATGTTGTAAGAGTCACCTTAACCCTATGTATATAACCCTAGCCCTTATGTATATAATCCTAATCCTTATGTCATAGCAGTAACCCTGACTCTTATGTATAACATTTATTTCATCCCTTATATATATATATATAACCCTAGCCCTTATGTATATTACACTAAAACTTTGGTATATAACAATTACCGTAATCCTTTTGTATATAACGGTAACCCTAACCCTTAATCCTAACTGTAACTAATGCTAACACAATCTCTAACCTTTGTGTATTCTTGAACGATCCTAATAATGAATGTTACCCTAACTATACTGATATCATAATTCATTGAAAATACATAATGAAACTATGACTATGAACTGACACAAAACATCAGTGACATTGATATGAACATAAGACAATTCATGACTATGAACACATAACATATAAACGTATAAAATTTTGAATTATAACAAGCAGAAGACGAAATAAACATTAAGTGATACTGTGAAAACAAATTGATACTGAAGATAAAATGAAAACTAATGTGAAATTAAATACTAAAAGCGGAAGCATAACTATCAACTGACATTAACTGTGAACACAAATAGATATTGAAACAATATGAACTACAAATACAGACATAAGGATAAATATGAAGTAATACAACATGAAATTGAACACAAACACAACAGAACATGGCAACTTAACAACATTAATGTAAGCTAAACAAAGAAATAACGTCAGATGTGACAATGAATTAACACATAACATGTAAACATATAAACATAAACATGAATGTGAACATCAAATCATAAGCATAAAGTTAACCAAGACTATAAAGTGATATAAAACATGTAAAGATATGACCATTAGCAAGAATGTTAACACAAAATCAGAAGCATAACGTCGGCTATGACTATGAGCTGACATTAACTATGAAAGCAAATCAGTGTTATTGTTAATTGAACACCAAAAACAAACAGAAACTTTAAACCATCAACATAAACTGACACAAGCTATGAAAACATATGAACATTGACACGAATGTTAACACCAAAACACGACACATAACGTCAAGTATGAACACAAAAACAACAATATACGACAACATAATGACATTGATATGAACTGTTCCATGAAAACATAATATGATATGTTAAATATGAACACAAACACAACAAAACATGACAAAAAATTTGAACTTTACGCTAAAGACAACGTAATACGATAAATATGAACATAAATATAATAAAACATCAAAGTTAAACGACATTTAAGCGAATTTGAACACCAAATCACAATATGTAATGTAAAATATGACTAATGACACAACTAAGTATGAAACCAAATGTGAACTTTGACATCAAAACATAACAAGATACATTAAATATGAATACAAACAAAACAAAACATGACAACATAATGACATCTATATAAACTGTTACATGAAAACTTAATATGATCTGTTAATATATGAACATAAATGCAACAAAGTTGGAAAATAAATCTAAACTTCTATATGAAAACACAACATGACACATTAAACATGGACATAATTACAACAATTTATGAAAAGAAATGCAAATTTGTACATGAAAATACAAGCTAAAACGTTAAATATCAAAATAATGAGACGCAATACAAAAAAAAATATCGATGTTTATGAAGACTTTAACACAAAAACACAATATAAAATGTTAAATATGAACCTAATTACATCAAATTATGAAAATAAATGCAAACTTTGACATAGAAATACAAACTGAAACATGAAACATAAAAAAATAACATAATTATAACAAACTATGAAAACAAATAGATAATAACGACAAAATGAACAAAGAATGCATGCAAAGATGTTAAAAGATCAACATAAAGTAATACGAACTAATAAAACCTATCAATGTGAACACCAAATACAAGTATAAATGTTAAAAGACCAATATTAAATGGTTCAACATATGAATGTAAACACCAAATACGAACAGAAATATTGAAACATCAACATAATCTGACGCAAGATATGTAACAACAACGGCAGTAGAATACCGAAGGAACAAGGGAAGCGATGACTACAAAAATCGAAGTCCAAAGACATGGCAGAAACGGTAACAGATAAAAACAAAGACAAAACAAGGACGTGAGACAGCTACAATGCACGGAAATAAAAAGATAACATTAAGAACTAAGGCACTCATAGTGTGAACTCCCATGAAAACCGGGAGTGACATCAGGTGCTCCGGAAGGGTAAGCATGTCCTGCTCCGCTAGCGGCACCCGTCACACTATCAGTGAGTCAATCCGGGGTTGAGTCAAATCCGGTTATGTCAAATCCGTGAAGACGTGAAATTTAGCTGAAAATGTCCGTTTTCATTTGGGACACAGACACGTCATATCTGTCAATGATGTCATGGTGACGGCCATAGAATTTCTGAAGGGATGAAAGTAACAAAGGCTGAACAAATCCCTGACTAAGCAGCTTTTGGGACAGTGTTTTTGCTCTAACTAAAAAGTCACTGTATAAACTGCATGCCCGACAGTAACGAATCAACTGTGAAATGTACACTCCATAGGCTGGAGAGGCAGGTATATTGCTGCTCAGAAAGGGAAAGTTCACAATTGGGAAGTTAAAATCATCACGTTTGTCATACAGCTTAGATTTCAAACGTCCCTTTTCGTCAATGTAAATTAAAAGATCTAAATACGAAGCTGAAGTAGGTGTATCGGTAGTCTCTTTAATTTCAAGCTCATTGGGATAGATCTGGTGTAATTATTCCTTGAATTTTGGATTATTAAGAGAAAGTACATCGTCTATGTAGCGGAAGCTGAAATTGAAGGACTGGGCTAAATGTTTTTGTTTTTTCTGTGTAAGCCCTTGTAAAAACTTCGCCTCATATGAAAAAAGGAAGAGATCAGCTAAAAGTGGCTAAACAGTTTCTTGATATTTGGGTGATTGGATGTGGTTTGTTTCAAATGACTAAATACCGAAGTTACTGTGATTTGATTTATCCATTTTTTACCCTTTTGGGGCCATTGAGGACTTGCTATATGTTGTGAGGTTCCTCACTGTGTTGAAGACCGTACGGTGACCCCTAGATGCTTTGTTTCTGGTCGTTTTAACCTGGATATGGGATGCTGTCTCCTTGACATTTACCCCATTTCCTTTCTTTTTCATTTTGATAGAACATGAACACCAAATCATACACCTAACGTTAGCTATGACTATAAAGTGATATAAAACATATGAACATTAACACTGATATGAACAAAAATATAATCAGAAACATTAAAATATCAATATTAAACGACATTCATATGAACTTTAATGATAAAACTGAAACATAACTGAAAATCTCCAATGAATTGACAAACATTATGACAACATATAGTTATTGATATGAATATTTACACCAAAACAAAAGACAAAACTTAAAATATCAAGATCATATGATACAAACCATTATAGATTAACCACATTAATGAGAACTGGAATATCAAAATACGACATGCAACATGAAATATGAACAAAAATACAAGCATCAATGTTAAAACATGAACACTAACTGATACAACATATGGAAACTAATCGATGTGAACACCAAATACAAGTGGAAATGTTGAACTATGAACATTCAACGACACAAGATATGTAAACATGCAAATACTGACATGAATGTTTATACCAAAACACGAAACATAACGTTAAGTATGAACACAAACAACAATAAATGACAACAAATACAAACATGAACACCAAAACACAACCAGCTACATTAAATATGACTAATGACACAACTAAGTATGAAACCAAATATGAACTGTAGCATGAAAACACAACCAGCTACAACAAAACATGACAACATAATGACATATATATGAACTGTTACATGAGAACTTAATATGATATTTTAAATATGAACATAAATGAAACAAAGTTGGAAAATAAATCTAAACTTCTATATGAAAACACAACATGACACATTAAATATGAACATTATTACAACACATTATGAAAAGAAATACAAATATAAATGTTAAAAGACGAATATTAAATATAATATATGGATTCGAGGTACTTTAAGTCATCTAAAGCGATTGGAATAGGTGTTGGCATGTTTTGAAGTAGTGTTATAGCGATATCAGCCCTTAAAAATTTGAGATCGGCCCTTAGTCGGCCCTTAATCGGCCTTAATCAATATTATTAGTAATAGGGTCATATCATTTATTGATTCGGCGTATCTTCATAGTTCTAAAGCGATCGGTCAAGGTAGTTAAGGCCTAGAACCAAGTTGTGTGAAGTTATCGTCCTTTGAAATTTGAGATCGGCCCAAAACGGCAATAATTCGGCCCTAGATTGGTCTTTATCCGAACTACTGATGTGATATATGGATTTAGGATAACTACATACTTCTAAATCGATTGGTCACACTGTCAAGTTAAAATCTGTTACCTTTACCAAGTCTCGTTCAGTATGAGATTTTACGTTATTTCATTTTTTTTTATGTTTTCGACGTACATGTTTGCATTTGTAATAAGTTTTATTGTATCTGTAATCAATTTCATGTTTCAGATTGCATTTTGATGTCAAAGTTTACATGATTTCGTTTTATAATGTTCTTTTTTGTTGCATATGTTGTTTTCGACGAATGTATCACAATTTTGTTATCTCTATCGGCCTTTTTACGGCTTCTTGCTGCTGCTGCTGCAGCGCCATATACCATGTAGAATTGCTGCTGCTGCTGCTGTTGCGTCATATATGACGTATAATTACTGCTGCTTCTGCTACTGCAGTGCCTTATGCGAGGCATAATGGCTGCTGCTGCTGCTGCTTCTCGTCCATACTTGGATCTGTCTGCTGCTACTGCTGCATCAAATTTTGATGTTTTATTTCAGCTTATTTACATTAATGTCGATATGCTTTCATGTTTTGTTTCACTTTATAGTCAAAGTTCACATTTATTTTCATATTTTGTTGTAATTTTTCATATTTTGTTGTAATTATGTTGCTGTTTCATGATTCTTATTGCGTTTTGGTGTTCAAGTTGTTGTCATGTATTGTTGTATTTGTTTTCATTATTTGTTGTATTTGTGGTCACATTTAACGTTTTATGTTAAGTTTTCATGTAACAGGTCTTCTGAATATCGTTAAGTTTAATGGTTTGTATCACTTTATAGTCAAAGTTCATATTTATTTTCATATTTTGTTGTAATTATGTTCTTTCATGTTTCATGTTTCAGTTTGTATTTCTATGTCAAAGTTTGCATTTATTTTCATAATTTGTTGTAATTGTGTTCATATTTAACATTTCATATTGTGTTTTTGTGTTAAAGTCTTCATAAACATCGATATGTTTGATGCATTGCGTCACATTATCTTGATATTTAACGTTTTAGAGTATATTTTCATGTACAAATCTGCATTTCTTTTCATAATTGTAATACTGTTCATAATTAAAGTGTCATGTTGTGTTTTCATATAGAAGTTTAGATTTATTTTCCAACTTTGTTGCATTTATGTTCATATATTAACATATTATATTAAGTTTTCATGTAACAGTTTATATAGATATCATTATGTTGTCATGTTTTGTTTTGTTTGTATTCATATTTAATGTATCTTGTTATATTTTGATGTCAAAGTTCACATTTGGTTTCATACTTAGTTGTGTCATTAGTCATAGTTTACATTACATATTGAGATTTGGTGCTCAAATTCGCATAAATGTCGTTTAACTTTGATTTGTTGTTAAAGTCGTGTTCATATTTATCGTATCATGTTGTCTTTAGCGTAAAGTTCAGATTTGTTGTCATGTTTTGTTGTGTTTGTGTTCATATTTAAGATATCATATTATGTTTTCATGGAACAGTTCATATCAATGTCATTATGTTGTGGTATATTGTTGTTTTTGTGTTCATACTTGACGTTATGTGTCGTGTTTTGGTGTTAACATTCGTGTCAATGTTCATATGTTTTCATAGTTTGTGTCAGTTTATGTTGATGGTTTAAAGTTTCTGTTTGTATTTGGTGTTCAATTAACAATAACATTGATTTGCTTTCATAGTTAATGTCACTTCATAGTCATAGCTGACGTTATGCTTCTGATTTAGTGTTAACATTCGTGCTAATGTTCATATCTTTACATGTTTTATATCACTTTATAGTCTTAGTTAACTTTATGCTTATGATTTGATGTTCACATTCGTGTTTATGTTTAGATGTTTACATGTCCTCTGTCAATTCATTGTCACAGTTGACGTTATTTCTTTGTTTAGCTTACATTAATGTTGTTAAGTTGCTATGTTCTGTCATGTTTGTGTTTAATTTCATGTTGTATTACTTCATATTTATCATTATGTTTGTATTTGTAGTTCATATTGTTTCAATATCTATTTGTGTTCACAGTTAATATCAGTTGATAGTCATAGCTGACGTTATGTTTCCGCTTTTAGTATTTCATTTCACATTAGTTTTCATATTATCTTCAGTATCAATTTGTTTTCACAGTATCACTTAATGTTTATTTCGTCTTCTACTTGTTTTCATTCACAACTTAATATGTTTATATGTTATGTGTTCATAGTCATGAATGGTCTTATGTTCATATCAATGTCACTGATGTTTTGTGATAGTTCATAGTCATAGTTTCATTATGTATTTTCAATGAATTATGATATCAGTATGGTTAGGGTAACATTCATTATTAGGATCGTTCAAGAATATTCAAAAGTTAGAGATTGTGTTAGCATTAGTTACAGTTAGGATTAAGGGTTAGGTTTACCGTTATATACAAAAGGATAACGGTAATTGTTATATACCAAAGTTTTAGTGCAATATACATAAGGGTTAGGGTTATATACATAAGGGATAGGATAACTGTTATACATAAAGGTTAGGGTTACTGTTTTAAACATTACTGCTATTACTGCTATTACATAAGGATTAGGATTATATACATAAGAGTTAGGGTTATATACATAGGGTTAAGGTGATTCTTACAACAGAAAAGTTAGGGTCAGTACGAAAATAAGTGTAAGGTTAAGGTTAGGGTTAGGGTAAGGATAAAAAAGGAGAGAACTATAATAACGAAAGCATATTAGAATAGCATTTGAAAGAAATGAATATAGAGTTGTCATAGTAACTTAGGGTAGGATTGGATAAAAGGGGATAACATGAGAATAGTAAAATAATATTCGACAAAAAATAAATGAATAAGAGTTGTCACAGGAACTTGGGTTAGTGTTAAGGTTTGGGTTAGGGAGATACTTCAGAATATTTGAATAACATTCGAAAAATAATAAATGAATAAAAAGTTGCCATAGCAGCTTAGGTTAGGGTAAGAGGTTGGATATAAGGGAGACAACTTCAATAGTTTGAGAATATTAGAAAAACATTCGGAAATATAAATGAATATAGAGTTTACATTGCAGCCTAGGTTAGGGTTAGAGGTTGGGTAAGGGATATATCTCCAACAGTTTGAGAAAATTTGATTCGAAACAGAAAAATAAATGGATATAGAGTTGTCATAGCAACTAAGATTAAAGATAAAAGGGGATAACTCAATAGGTTTAAAATATTAAAATAACATTCAAAAATAAAATAATGAATAAATATAGAATTGTCATGGGTTAGAGATAAAAGTGGTTAATCAAATAGTTTGAAAATATAAGAATAACAATGAAAAAAAGTAAGTAACTATGGAGGTATAGAAAAAACTGCAAAAAGAATGGTTAGGCTTAGTCGTGAACAAAAACAACAAAATCAGAAAACGAGTGAATTGAGAGAACACATAATAATGCATACAAAAAGTTAGAAAATTATGGTTTAATACTAAAGTTAGAATTAATGTAAGTATGAGTTGGAGTTATAACACATCTAAACAAATATAACAACACGACAACAAAAGGTTAAAGTAAAAGGTTAGGGTTAGAGTAAGATCATAGATAGAATGAGGGTTATATCATGGTTAATGTTAGATAATGGCAAGGGTTATGGCTATATACATTAGGGTTAGGGTTACTGTTATATATATTAGGGTAACTATTATATGCCAAAGGGTTAGAGTAAATAAATTATGGATAGGCTTAGAATTAAGTTTCGGGTTTAAGGCAAAGGGTAAAATTAGGGTTAAAAGCAATACCAGAATGAATTGCTAGGCATTACTAGGAGACCTGATTTACATACTTAAGTTAGGGCAAGACCAAAGACAACACCATGGACAGTTGAGGCCAAAGTCAAAGGCGAAACATACGGGTCGAGACCAAAAACCAATGAAATACTATCAATACATAAGAACCTCGTCAGCACCTCGTCAAATGAAAGCACAATAAGATATACTATTGAATTATACTATTAATACAGTAGCACCTCGTTAAATGTGAACCCAATGAAATACTAACAATGCATTACCACCTCGTCAAATGAAAAACCCAATGAAATACTATTGATATATAAGCACCTCGTCAAACGAAAATCCGATAAAATATACTATTTTTACATTAGCAGCTCGTCAAATGAACCCAAAGAAATACTTTTGATATATAAGCACCTCGTCAAATGAAATCAAAGTTAATGAAAAACAACAAAAGCAATAAGGTCACTAAGGAAGCCTAATTGAGAATGCCCTATTAGCACTTCGTCAGGACCTCGTTTAATAAAAACTATTAATACATTAGCACCTCGTCAAATGAGGACCGATTGAAATACTAATACTACATTAGTACCTCGTCAAATAAGACCCCAACAAAATACTAATACATTTTAGCACCTCGTCCAATGAAAACCAATAGAATATACTATAAATACATTAGCACCTCGTCTAACGAGGGCCCAATAAAATATTATGTTAGTACATTAGCATTTGAAAAGGCGATACCAAAGCTAAAGGCGAGACACATGTTCCGAGACAAATGACACTCTAATGATAGATCAGCACCTCGTCGCATCTAGTCAGCACCTCGTCAATTGAGAACCCCCTTAATATAGTATTACTACGGTAGCACCTTGTTGCACCTCGTCGGGCACCTCGTCAAATGAGAACTGAACGGTACATACTATACTACCTAGGACCCATATTGCAAAAATATACTTACAGTAAAATAATTGAAATAAGGCCAAAACTATATTCCCTTACTTATTGGTTTGTTCTATTTATGTACTTTCTTTGAACCAAGGTCTGTTAGAATTAACATGTCGATTATATTTTGTACCGAATTTCATGTTCATTAAACCCATATTACGCAGACAAGAAATGACGAAATTGTATGCAATTACATATAGTATTAGTCGAAAGCATCGTGAATGAATCAAATACGTTTGTGAAGGTATTACATGTCTCTTACAGAAGTACCAAACTTGAGAGCAGAATACATATATTCTGCTTTCATATACAAATCATAGACCGTAAATATTTGAACTGCTTTTATTAGAAATACACCCTTTGTATATCATTCACACCCAAAGGAAATATATCATGGAAAGTTAAAGATATCATCTTATAATGCAACTCAATAAAGGGGATTACATTTGGCTTCGATATTCTTAAAAATTTGGGTGTCTGTACTTACTTAACGTGCCTTGTCAGATAAGTTGACCGTTGGAATAATTCTATCGACTCACCAATACACTGAATGAATGCATGGAATTTGTAGGGAAAAAATGATGGACGTCTTCGTAATACAACATTTCATGAAAAGGTTTTTAACCAGTTCTTACATTAAGGACAACATTTGCATGAAGCAATGTTGCGCTTTTATAATTCTTCATTTTGTCTGCTTTTAAGGGACAAAATGACATTATTTGCGGTTGTCATCCCGATATTTTATTGAGCATCGAGGTTTTGACGCCTCTTTTTGATAAATTGTCAAACTTTTATGCAAAATTCAGGCAAAAATTGACAAAATATGCTCTTACTACAAGAAGGAGGTAGGGATAGCTCTTAAAATATTGTACGGAGACGTGCGACTGGGAGTCCAAAACTTGAATCAAGAATTATTACTAAAATATATCTGAAGTCAATAACCGAATGAATAATGTCATCATATGTGCTACCCATAAAAAATATCAGGGGAAGTATGAATTCGGTGGGTGATTAGAAGATACAATCTCTTAATACATCTCTGCGCAATTTTTGTACCAATGGAAAACTGCATGTTTAACCACAAACATAAGAGTAGATAGGATTACTGTTTTAATTGAAATTATATATTGTTTTGCCATGCAAGCGACACATATCCTTTCTGTGGTTTGGCGTTAAGTTGTACCGCTACTTGTCGTATGATATTCGAACAAGGACCTTTAGATATACGTCCTTAGAGAACGGTCATTATTTATCAGCTGGGTGGCTGGAAAATTTAGGGGGTCAAAATTTTTAAAGTGGTTTCATGGGGGAGGGGTTAAAAATTCAGAACGGTACTCTTATGGGGGTTGAATTTTTTTAGATTAGTTGTTAGCATCATTTGTGCAGCAAAAAATCTTATTGACTAAGGAACGTGATTTTTTTTTTCGCCGGCCTTCGGCGGGCCAATACCTTAAGTTAGATATTTATCTTTTGACAGCTCTGAAAAACTTTACAACACATTATGATTATATCTTGAATAATTAAAGCTTGTTTGCTTAAATTCACTATAAGGAAAAATAATTCTAGAATAAGGAAATGCTAATTTTCTGTCAGAAAAAGTTGCACAGTCAACTTGAATTAAATAATGGACGTCCATGGAGAAATTGGCAACGCGACCCCTGACTTGTGAGCCGTTAAGGGATTACTTACCCTTTGTGGGGTCCAAGTTTTTTTTTACGCTGGACAGGGGGAAATCTCAACCAAGAAGTTTGTGAAAAAAAAATTCCAGCATCAGCCCCGTTAAATAATGACCGTCCCCTTATCATTAGCAATGTGTATTCCCTTCGTTACTTTTATATTCTTGAGTCCACGACGGTTTCTCGATTTAATCAAATCTCAAGTTTCGAATTTTTATAAAACTTAACTTCATTTTGCCTGAATACATGTATGACAAACATTTGAATAGATGTATACTGCATTGATTTCAGTGTGCATCTGGGACCAATTTCATTAGTCCCAGTGTGAATTAATGAATTTTTTAAAAACTCTATAAATAAAAATTTATTTGTTATTTCTTTTATCATCTTTGCATTTTTTTTATAAAAGTCTAAAACTTTAGAACATTAGTACAGAAAAAAAAAGAAAAGATAAAAAAAAAAACAAACAAACAAAAATCGAAACATCAAAGTCAAAAATTTGAATTAGATTTTAAGAAAGTCTAAGGAAATCAATTTGAATATCGCCCACTAAAACACAACATTTTCTGTGCATCATTCTGTGTTCGATCCCAATGAAATGCATATTGAAGTAAATATAGGAAACCGAATATACAACCATGTAGTGCCTGCGGATGCATTACTTATGTGAAGATGATATTGTACTGCAACATAATAATATGGCAAACGAGTTCCGAATGTACAGCACAGAAGACGCTTTTTGCACCAGTGTTTTATTGATTTTAATGTTTTAATTCACAAACAGTATTTAATATCTGCCATATTTTAAAACATTTTTATATCACGAGCACAACGGAACCAAATTTGTGACATTTTATCGGCATTGTATTTTATCTAATCGTTTTAAAAACCTTTTGCTGAATCCCGCCTCAAAAATTCTTCGAGAATACATGGCGGCCATATATCTGTAAAGCCTTTGTTTCCCTGTCTCCAAATTTACTTAAACATTCATACAAGTGTGTTTCGATATCTGAAACCTTAAAATAAATCTTTTCAACTATCTATTAATACAATATGGAAATTCAGACAAGAAGTCTTTCCCGTATGAACTTTGACAGTAGTATACAATTAACCAACCCTATCGTCAAAGACTACAGTCTGGACCGTCATAAGGCCATTCGAAAGAAATTTTATTCTTGCTCAAAGCCAAATATAAACTGTGTCATGAAAGCAGGGAATAATCTTGTTGTTACTTTAGTACGGCTGCATATGAACTTGTTAAATCATCAATTTTATCTATTTTGAATAATTCTTCACTTTTATTTGGTCAGCTTAAAGAGAGTCGTAATAAAGAAAGTTCTGTTGACTATTGTATCAAGGTGTATAATTGTAAGATGGATGGTTCTCAGGGAGAATCACTTAAATTTACAATTAATATGTATCATACCAAATCATCAATGTTAGTGAATGGTTCTCGTGTTGACTTGTATATGTCTAACATTCATGATACAATACAGAAGAATTTTCAATCCAAAGGGCATAACATGTAGGAAAAAGAAGGGAAACGGGAAATGTGTCAAAGAGACAACGACCAAAAGGGGAGTAATAATAACTCAAAGCCACCATAAGATCTTCAATGAACGGTGAGGAAACATCACACCCAAACGGCAGGTCGGAATTGGCCCCTAAATAAAGAGTAATCAAGTTCAGCGACATAAACATCATCCTAGACTCCCATAGACATAAAGTGAACTAACTAGATCCCTTCCTGTGAGGAGTTTAGCACATCTGAATCTCCCACATCAAGTTCATGTTCACAACAGCAGTCTGAACTATCAATTGCTTTCCGAAACGATCAATATGAAACAGCTGAGGATGAGGATTTTTGTCCTATTTGTAATAAAGTAGCTCTTTAAATGAAACTGTGTAATATATGGCTGCACTATGAGTGTGAAGGTGTAACTGATATTGCAATTGAAGCTTTACAGGAGACTGATTATTTTTGTGTTCTGTGTTCTGTTAACTTATTATATAGTATGAATGCAGTTAGTAACAACTTAATAAACTCTAGTTCTATCAATGAAGATAAAACTGGTACAATAGTAAAGCAAATTTACAACTCCAATCACAAATCAAGTCTTGATAGTCAGAGCCTAGGTCGCGAATGTTTAGACTAACAACCTACCAGAAACATAATAGGTGTTACAACATAATTACTGTAACTGAAAATTCAAACACTCATGTAAATAGCACAAGTGAAATTCACCCAAATGAGTCAGAGGAAAACTGTTCAACAATAGAATCCAACTCTAAGAAACGAAAGAAATCTTCCAGAATAACACGAAACAGACTAGAAAATCGGGAAGAAAGAGCCTATATATTAAAATTAAAAAATGAAATTCATAAACTTAAATCTCAATTGAACTACAAAAAAGGTCAAACTTTCTTCAAGAATCAACTGCATCTAATAATTCACCGTTACTCACCAAATTGGAGAGCTTCGATCTTCGTATAAATAACTTGGAAGCAAAACTGACAGAACAATGTCTTAGGTCCATCGAACAAGAACTCTCTCAAAATATGTCTATGACTAGTGAATCAACAAACCCAACTAATGCTTCAACAGTAAACAGTTATTGACTGGGTCTGAAAACAGTTGTTGTTTGAGGACCCAGTCTATAACTGTTTTGTTATACCTTTTCATGTCCAATGTGTTTTTGTCTTTAAAATTTGTTTTATTGGTATATCCATCTGTATTACATCAGTTTTGTTAAATACTATCCATTTAATCTGATTACAGTTCAAGTCGCCAGTTTGGTAGTGCAGACGACAGAAGATCATGTGATATGGGCGTGATGTTTTTAACCAATCAAAATAAGGCAAGTAAAAACAGTTCGGCTTCGCTCAACAGACTGAAAACTGTTGACTGGTCAACAGATCGATTTGGGTTTCATAAAATAAAACAGACAAATTGTCGATTCCTATTTCCAATGAATTTATATAAGGTAAATATCATAAGGTATAACAACAGCAAATTTTTCAATTCTACAACACATATAGTCGTCCTGGGTTCATGCCTTACCAACATAATTTTGTTCCATGCCCTGCTTGTACGTTTGGCCATCCACCGAGATTTGGACTTATTAATACCGCCTATCCATCTCCTGGCTATCAACATTAGGCACACCAAGTACCGACTCAGAATTCTCAAAATTTACAGCCAAATCATTCAACATCATATCTTCTCACAAACAACAATCAAATTCTACTCATTCAAGACAGACTTGTTCAGTGTATGGTCAAATATTATAAAATTCCACAGCGGGGACCACCGATGAGACCCATCGCTTAAAAGATAAGGATCGAAATACCCAAATAACACTACCGTAAAAAAGAAAATTAGTAAACTTAACGAGCATGAATATATCTAAAAGAATGCTTGTGGGTGCGAGTAGGGAATGAATATTTTAATTGAATTGACCGTGGTCCTAATTTTCATTCTAATTAACTATCTAGTCCACTACAGCGTCACCTATTCAAACAAAACAATAAGGACACGAAACACTTATAAAAGGCATCCCCGATTGATGAGCAGAAACATACAGTAAATAATTCTGACAATACAACAGTCTCTGAAGGTCTTTCATCTGACACTCTTATTTTTGGGTCACCTGCAGCTGAAATTGGGACGAAAGCAGTAATTGACGAAAATGTTATTGATCAGCACCACATTGGAACTTCTGTTTCATTAGTAAAGGAACAGCGTTCATTAGTAAAGGAACTGCCTGCTCTGAATCCTTCTTATCAATCGAATGCACTTAGAATAGCGCTTTTCAAACTACCAATGACCAAAGCGAAAAAGAACATTTTTAGGACAAATTCAAGTAACCAGACCTCCAGACATCTAAATGTTTCTAATCGAAATTAACCGTTGAATAGTGGGAAAATAAGTTCAATTCATAAGGCATCTAAATCTCTATCAATTGCTTCTTTTAATATTGAAGGGAAAGGTAACTCTATTTACATGTCAGATATTTGATCAAAATTTGATATAATCTGTATTCAGGACCACTGGATGTATGAATTTCAAAAATATTGCTTAGCTGATATTCTTACTGATATGGATTACGCCGTAAATGTTGTGACAGTAACGATAAAAATGTTCAATTTTAACTTTCCGAGAGGGAAAGGGGGTGTTGGTATATGTTGGAAAAAACATTTATCTCACTTAATCAATGAGCTAGAAGAAGGAAATGATAGGAATTTACCCATTGAAAATTAATACGCCAGTGAAAATTTGCTTAGTATGTATATATATGCCAACAAATAATTCTGGTAACCCTTATTTGGATTATATTGAATGTTTGGATATTTTGAATTCTATAATTTTGAAAATGCATCCACTCATGCTATGAATTTTTGCTGGAGATTTTAATGGAACCTTACTACAACTTAGGAAGTATAATAAACATAATAGTCTTCTACATTCTTTTGTAAAAGAAATGAAATTGAATATATACAGCTCTGATAGGCCAACCTTTTTTCATTATGCTGGCAGTTCATCTTGTCAAATTGACTATATTTTGCATAATATGAACGAGGATTTCCTCAACAATTATGAAGTTTTTAATTAGTCAATAATAAACACATCAAGTCATGTACCTTTAGTAGTATCAGTAAACTCTGTTCTTGTACAAAATAAATGTTCTGTGAACAAGGCTCAACCCCCCCCCCCCCAAATAAAAACAGTACTGGAATGATATTGATAAAACAAAATTTTTGGGTATATTTGAATCTGAATTGAATAAAAATACTTTTGATGACATGTCTATTGAGGGAAGTATTTTAAATAATATTTTATTGAAAGCTTCTTTACAAGCAGTTCCGTCAAAAATCTTCAAACTGAAGGGCCCAACGTGGAAGGCATCGCCTACGGTTCGACAACGCCTTTATGAATGAAACGATAAGTAAAAATTATGGGCAACCAATGGTCGTAAAGATGATTGCTTAAAAACAGAAAAGAATAGTGCTCAAAGAAAACAACTATATAGAAAGGACCTATTTCTATAATGATCTTATGAGTGACCCGAACACAGATATGTTCTATAAACTTATTAGGAGAAAAAGGCATAAAAACTCCAAGCATCTAGCATGTATATCTTACAATGGTACTAACTCATATTTAATTGAAGAACAAACCAGAAGCTTTGCATGTTTCTATGAAGACTTAGCGATAACTAAGGATAGAAACTATGATTCAGACTATTTGGAACTTTGTAATTTAGACATTCTCTAATTAACACGATTCAAGAAAATGAGGATGAGCACTTTCCGTTACCAAATATCACATCATTTGATATATACAGTGCGATTCAAAAACGTAACTCTGGTAAGGAGTCCAATGAGTTTTGACTAAAGGCAGAACATTTTAAACACGCTCCTGTAATTCTATCAGAAGTTTTATCAAAACTTTTCTACACGATTAAAAGAAAGAAATGTTTCTGACACCTTTTAATCTGGCTTATTAAATCCTGTACTTAAAAAAGGCAACAATGTAATGATTATAGACAACTATAGAGGGATTACTGTTAATCCAATTATGTCAAAAGTCTTTTAAAGTACTATTTTGCCCTTTCTGTGTGAACGTTTTAATCATTCTTCATTATTAGTTGGATTTACAGCAGGTTCATCAATGTTACTTGCAGCAGTTATTATTAGTGAATGTAGAGCGGAAGTGAAAAAAAAAGTTCACTTTCGAATCGCTTTATTTTATTACTTTGGACTCTCAGAAGGTGTTTGACGTTGTGGATCACGTTATATTGCTGGACAAAATTTTAGATTCATCACAAAATGTTGCTTTGTGGTCTGTTGTGAAAAATTCATACTCTGGCTTAACCTAAAAAGTAAAATTGGTGTGAACAATTAGTGAAGGTTTTAAGATAAGACAAGAAGTACGTCAAGGAGGTATTTTATCCCCTTTCCTTTATAAACTTTACATTTACAATGTGCTGAAAGATTTAAAACTTAAAAGTGTTGTTTTCATATTGGACCAATTTAGCTTGGAGGTCCTATTTATGCAGATGACGTGGCGTTGTTACGTAACTGTCCGAAGGAACTTCAATGTATGCTGTCCACTGCCTCATTTTATACAGCAAATGATCGTGTTAAAATATATCCGAGAAAACCAAAGCAGTCATTCTGAATAAATCTAAAAACTAAGATAAATCATCACTTTGTTGGAACTTAGATGGGAATACTATCTACCCCTCTCAGGAAACTACTCCTCTTGACATCATTAGATCAGAACTAAAAGAAAACGAATTGAATATTGACCCCAGAATTAGTACTGTAAGACTAACTCTTTATTCTCTTATAAACGTTCGTGTTCACGGAACAAATGGTTTAAATCCAAAGAAGTCATTAAAGATATATCAATGATACGTTATACCTCGTCTTATTTATGTCTAAGAAGTTCTCCCGTTGTCTACATTTCAACTGAGTATCCTAGAAAAATTCCCTATGAAGACAATACGTTGCTTACAATCTTTACCTGTGAGAACGGCCTCATCTGTAGTTTTTCTCTTATTAGGGGCTCTCCCATTGGAAGCTGAAATCCATAAAGGACAGCTATCTTTTTATATAACACTCTAGCATGTGACAACTTATCTATTCAGAACTTAGTTGATAGAAAGATCATTATGCATATTGACAATTTACAAAGTTTCTTTAGTCGAGTTACAGAACTTTTAGCGTTATATGAACTGCCTGATGTATCAATTTTAAGACAAAATGTGACTTCAAAATTATTTTTGAAATTTACTTTTAAAACTGATGCCAAGATATTGGACCAGCTTTCTAAAAGATGGGTCTAACGGCAAGTCAACTTTAGTGGACCTGAATCAAAACATTCTCGAAATTGGTGTCATGCATCCAGTTTGGTCTAATTCAAAACTGTCCGTCTCGGATGTTAAAAAAGGTTGCATCAAAGCAAGATTACTTATAGGAACTTAACTATTACAAGATAACTGGGATAAATTTACCAATGGAAAGGAATTGTCTCGATGTAAATGTTGTGGCATAGAAAAAGAAGATTTGAATCATTTTCTTTTTACCTGTCCTGCATTACATTCAAAAAGGAAAGAACTATTCCAGGCTATAAAGTTTGAAATTATTGATATTATTGGGGAAGCTCAATGGTCAGCTCGTTGTATGGAAAACATCTTTATTATACAATCTATAATAGACTGTTCCTCTTTGGAAATCTTTGTATATGAAATCCAATATCCAGAGAAATTAGATAGATTAACTACAGATTATTGTTATAAACTTCATACACACATATTATGGATTATGGCAAAGAATGTCAAGAAAGAAAAAAAAAGAAAATCCACAGCGTCGTCTGATCAATAAGTTAAGTATATTATATGACAGTGTAAATATTCTCATTATGGACTTACAATGCAGGGATGCTAAAGGCTTTCCAGATGTAAATATACTTTATTTTAGATTTTATTAATATCTTTGTACATAGATCGTAAAATATTTAACCATGGATATATATGGATTATGATTAATACTCCAACAATTTTGGAGGTGTTCCATGATTGGAAGTTCATACGTAAAGAAGAAGTCTGCTCTGAATTTCAAAATTCACAAATGAACAAATAAATAATGTTAATTTTTTGGGGAAAAATGATTAGATTTCCTTAAGACATTGAATACGTATACGTGTGTTTTTTTCTTTTTCAATTTATATCGACAGTTCAAAGAAAATAAATTAGAAAATATTAATTTTTGATGCTTTTAAGAAAAACAATAATACTTTAACTAAAAGAAATCTAAATGCGTATGTGTTATTTTTGTGTTTGATATCAATTTTGCAAAAGAATTTTTTTTTAACAAAATATCTTTAAATCTTTTGAATTTGTAATTAAAATGTTATTTGAAAATATAATATATTAAAAAAAAAATAATAATAATAAAATATATAAAAAAAAAGAAAAAAATATATATATATATATAATGAAAGGATTACACCAATCCCAGGGTTAATTTAGTTCCTGTGTATTTTACAAAGTTTAGGCTATTTAAGGGGACATTTTTGGACGTCTTTTGTCACAGGTATATATGTTCCAAGTTCAATTCTTCGTACTGGAATTATTTGGATAACAAAGTACCGAAATTACTACATATTTAGTTTCAGCATATGGCAATTTCGACAACTTACATGTATTAGACTTGTATCGCAGACCGTTTTAACGGTCAAAACAAACACACAAGAACGCACTGCAAGGACACAAAAAAATAATTTTACGTAATCGATGAGGTAGCAGAATGTTTTCTTTTACATTTGGGAGGGTGTCCTAGAAGGGCAGGCACTCCCCTCCCCTAAAACCGGAAAAATAAAAATTTTTAGTGTAAACTCGAGATTTGGACAAATACATGCATGTCTCAAAAAATGGATAAATTGTGTCTTATTTAGGGTTTATTTAGAGTGTTCCATCTTTATCTTGTTCATTTTCGAAAAAAATGATATTATGCCCGTTACATTTATAACTAAGGAGTATCTCCCTCATGTATAGCTCTGTCCTTAGCTGAATTTTGGCTTTTCTATTAAGATCCCATTGGCTATTTGTTCTCTGTCAGCTTTTACACGTTTTTCGGTTGATGGCCTTCCAAATATTTTGACTTTATCTGCACTGAAGAGACATAAGTTGTCGAAATGCGCATATGCAGAAACTAAATAAACAGGTTGGACTTCGACATTTTTCAGTTTAGTCCTACATGTAATAACAGGACAATCTCACAGTCGCATTCTGGCGTTTGATTAGGAGATTGACCTGCTAGTATGTTAACGCGAAAGTTCATTTCTGTTTAATAATAATATCGACGTTATACAATTTGCTATTTTCTGAACCATACTTTACACCTTCTTTATCATTTCCGATATAAGTATAATAAATCAGTTTAAAGATTTCATCAAAGAAATATAATTTAGATCATTAAAATACGCTCTTCAGTAGTAAAACGTCGTATAATTAACTATTATATTAAAACAAATAACCAATCAAATTTGAAAGTTTCTTAACGAAAATATACTTTCCCCACAAAGTAGAACAGAAGCAATCCAAACTACAAAATTTATTTCAGAATCTCTTCAATTTTAAAATATTGGAACTTAAATATAATTTTCATTAAATGTTTGTGTAAACTAATATAGTATAGTACTCATATTCATGTATTAGACTGTTTTCTTGTATATGCAATGTAAAGGTATTCATTTTCCTAATAAAATTTCTACCTTGTATCCTCCTGTTAGGTATGCATGAAATTAATATGATACATTAACATGTTACGCGTGTGAAATAAAATAAACGCTCTGTTCTTGATGGTGAAATAACATTGTTATTGTTCTAGTTCAATAGGTAAATTGTCAATAACTTAACCAATGGAAATTAAAGCAATTCTGAACCATAAACATAATTTTGAACTCATTTCAAGAGCCTAAAGAAAGATAAAGAAAATAAGGAAAACAAGCTGTAAAATATTAAATCACTCAAATTCCGAATACTTGATCTTCAAACACTGAAATAGTTATTAATTAATTCACAGTTCAAGTACGTTCATCACAGAATTATTGACACTTGTTTATTTATTAATTGTTTTTAATTTAATTTCATTTCATTTTTTGTGTGGCCTATTTGTGGAAACGGAACCTTGTCTTGACAAACCTTTACACAACCGTATCCTTTCTACACAGTGTTATAGGTAATTAAATGTTGTAAATATTCTATAATGTATTTTATTCATTGTTTTTATTTTGTACGGCCTTAATATTATGTAATTTGTTTGGCCTAGTTATGTAACTTGTTTACAATAAACAATGGTCAAAGTTATTACACCTTAGAACATATAGAAATTTCTAGAATTTAAATTTAATATTTAACACATAGAATTTTCTAGAGGTTTTCCTTACATAATCATTCTAGTCATGTGATTGTCAGTTGATTAGAATGTTCCAGTTGTATCTTGTGGAAAGATTTTTCTGGAAATAATAAATGTATTTATATAAGGTAGCAGAAAAGGGTTGAGTCAGTCAGTTTAATAAGTTTATACAGGATTAATTAGTTTATATAGGATTATCACGCACATCTTTCGTATTGGAAATCGACATCAATTATTGTGAATCTATTATCAACTATTTAGTGAGGATTATAAGGATTATTCTATTGGACATTATTGGTGGAATTAAGTGAACTGTTCATTTGGAGTATTACTTGAACTTCATTATTGTCAGATAAGTTATATATTGTATTTAATTTGTAAAATAATTATTTTTTCGTCTGATTAAAAAATAAATTGAGCAAATTTTGTTATATCTTTGCTGACTTTGATTGGTCGTTTCTGCAACATAACAGAAATTGGGGGCTCGTCCGGGAGCTTCGAAATTGTTTAAGAAAGAAATTATTATATTTTTCTCTAATAGAAAATTTTTAAAAGTCAGCAAAAAAACTTTACAAGATGTCATTTGATCCAGAACAATTCATGTCTACGTGTCAGGTGGATAATTTTGAGAAGCTTAAAAAGGATGAGCTGATTATATTAGGAAAACATTTGAAATTAAACGTCAAATCTGGAATGAGAAAATTTGAAATTCAAAGTGTGATTGCAAATTATTTGGTTGATGAAGATTATTTTGATAAATCTGTTTTGGAGACTTTTAGCATTCAAACACTTGATTTGGAAATTAAAAAATTAGAAATTCAGGAGGAATTAGAAATAAGAAATTTAGAAATAGAGAGACAAGAACGAGAAAGAAAATTAGAATTAGAACGAGAAAGAGAAGAAAGAGAAGAAAGGAAATTAAAATTAGAATTTGCACATCAATTGGAAATGAAAAAAAAAATAATTAGCTGAAAAGAATCAGCACCTTTGTCAGAATTCTCAGACATTTGATGTTGCTAAAAACATCAGGTTGGTCCCTCCTTTTCAAGAAAAGGATGTTGACAAATATTTTCTGCATTTTGAGAAAATAGTTCAGAATTTAAAGTGGCCAAAACATAATTGGTCAATGTTATTACAGATTGTATTAATTGGTAAAGCCAGGGAAATTTACACTCAGTTGTCCGTAGAAATGGCTTCAGATTATGACACTGTAAAAGAGTTAATTCTTAAAGCCTATGAACTGGTCCCTGAAACTTACCGACAAAAATGTAGAAATGCAGAAAAACAGAGTGACCAAACCTACGTAGAGTTTGCTAGAACTAAAGAGCAACTATTTGATCGTTGGTGTTCATCAAAGAAAATAAATAACAATCATGAGAAATTACGTCAGCTGGTTTTAATTGAAGAATTTAAAAGATGTATTAGTACTGACATTAATACTTTTATTGATGAACAAAAAGCTGAAACTATGGAAATTGCTGCACGTTTAGCTGATAATTTTTCACTTACACATAAAACACTATTTTTTAATAAACTACAGAATATTTCAGAAATAATAATTCCACAAATTGTTCACCCAAACAAACAAGTGAAGTTAATAGCAGGCAACGTCCAGTAAGTAGCTCGTCCAAGTCCTATCCTCCCTCCCAGTCACAGAGACAATTCAAGTCGATTTCCTGTAATTATTGTAAGAAGGAAGGCCATTTGATATCTGACTGTTATAGGTTAAAGCAAAGGAAGGAATATAAAGTTAAACCCAGTGGTTCTGTTGAGTCGTCACAATGTTTGCCTCATTTTGATACAGATGTGCATAGTTCTTTTTCTGAGGTGAAGTCTGTTTCTGGTCCTGTTAGTAAGGTCGAGGTCAAATCCCCATCTAGTCCCATTATGGAGATTTTCGAACCATTTTTTGGTGATGGTTTTGTGTCGCTTTTAAGTGATTTTTGTAATTCTACCTCTATTCGAATTTTGAGAGATACTGGAGCTTCACAGTCTCTTTTGTTGGCGGAAACCCTGCCGTTTGATGATATTTCTAGTACTGGTAGAAATGTTCTTATTAAAGGGGTAGATTCTAGTGCTATTCCTCTTCATAATGTTTATTTGTCTTCAGGTATTGTTTCTGGACCTGTGACCTTAGGTATTAATTCATCATTGCCCTTTGAAGGTGTACAACTTCTTCTAGGTTTTGATTTAGCTGGGGATAAAGTTCAAAGAAATCCTATTGTGACAGACAAGCCTTCTTTTGATCAAGTTCCTGATTCTGCTGAACAGGAGTTTTCGGAGTTGTATCCTGACTGTGCAGTTACTCGTGCTATGAAAAAGAAATGTGTGGAAGTTCAGAAAGTTTATGAAAATAGCACTGATGGTTTTGATTTATCGGATACATTTATGAGTCAGTTTAGTGATGTTAGTGTTGAAACAAGCAAGCCTTTGGAGTTTTCTGATAGTTCATTGGTTCAAGTTGATTGTTTTTCTATGTCTACGTTTAGCAGTGAGCAACATAAAGACCCTGAAATTTCATGTCTTTTCAATAGGGCTGTTGATGAAAGTGAGTGTTTGCAAGAATCTGTTACTTATTTCACCAAAAATGGTATTCTTATGTGTAAACGGAGACCTTCTGATGTATCTGCTGATGCAGAGTGGGCAGTAAAGTATCAGATTGTAGTGCCATAGGTGTATAGAGCTGAGATATTAAGCATGGCCCATGATACTCCCTTGTCAGGACACCTAGGTATTTTTATTGGCCTAATCTTAGAAAAGATGTCTCTTATTACTGCAAATCTTGTCATACATGTCAGTTAGTAGGGAAACCAAACCAAGTTATTCCAAAAGCACCTCTTCAGCCAATACCTGCCTTTGAGGAGCCATTTAGTAGAATATTAATAGATTGTGTAGGTCCTCTACCAAAAACTAAAACTGGTAATCAGTACATGTTAACTATTATGTGTGCATCCACAAGGTCTCCTGAAGCTATTCCTTTAAGAAATATAAAGACTAAAACTATAGTTAGGGCTTTAACTAAATTTTTTTTAATTTGTTTGGCCTACCTAAATCTATTCAATCAGATCAAGGTTCAAACTTTATGCCAGGCATTTTCCAACAAGTAATGTATGAATTAGGCATTAAACAGTACAGGTCATCTGCATAATACCCTGAAAGTCCAGGCGCCTTGGAGCGATTTCATCAAACCTTGAAAAATATGACGCGGACCTACTGTTTTGACACAGAGAAAAACTGGGATGAAGGAATTTCTTTTGTATTATTTGCTGTAAGAGAAACAGTCCAGGAATCATTAGGTTTTAGTCCCTTTGAATAAGTTTTTGGACATACAGTTAGGGGACCGCTAAAACTTTTAAATGAGAAAATTTTATCTGATGAAAAAGACCATTTAAATCTTCTTGATTACGTTTCAGACTTTCGCACTAGACTTGTAAAAGCTTGTGGTCTAGCAAATAAAAATCTTAAATCTAGTCAAGAATCTATGAAAGCCAAGTATGACCAAAATTCTGTAAAACGTAATTTTGACCCTGGTGATAAAGTACTTGTTTTACGTCCTCTTCCTGGAAAGCCACTTGAAGCCAGATATTTTGGTCCATATATTGTTGAAAAGAAAATCAGTGATTTAAATTATATTATTAAAACACCTGACAGACGTAGACATAATAGGTAGTGTCATATAAACATGATAAAACCTTATATAGATAGAAATAGCACAAATATTGTACATTCTGTAAATATAGTTAGTGTTGACCCTGACATTGCTGAAAATGACTTTTGTGAAAAGATTGATTCGCCATCTATCACACCGAAAATGGAAAATTCACAGATTCTACAAGATTTGGATTCGAAACTTCAACATTTACCAATGATTCAAAAGGAACAGTTAAAACAGTTACTCAGTGATTTTGAACATTTGTTTCCGGACATTCCGACACGAACTGATAAAATATTTCATGACGTTGATGTTGGTGATTCAGTACCGATAAAAAAGCATCCGTATCGACTGAATCCGATCAAACAAAAGTACCTGCATAATGAAATTCAGTATTTGTTAAAAAATGACTTAATTGAACCAAGCAAAAGCAATTGGAGCTCGCCTTGTATCCTAGTGCCAAAACCTGATGGAACTTTTCGCATGTGTACAGACTATAGAAAATTAAGCAGTGTGACAAAAACTGACTCATTTCCAATTCCACGCATTGATGACTGTATTGATAAAATTGGAAATGCTAAATACATAACAAAAATTGACTTATTAGAAGGATTTTATCAAGTTCCTCTTACAGAGCGTGCAAAAGAACTTTCAGCTTTTGTTACACCGGATGGACTATTCCAATACAAAGTGATGGCTTTGGCATGAAAAATTCGAAGGCAACTTTTCAGCGTCTCATCAACAGTGTTATTTCTGGAATTGACGGTTGTGAAGCATACATTGATGACATTCTTATATATAGTGACATTTGGGAAGAACATCTCCAGATACTTGGAACTTTTTTCGACCGTTTGAGCAGTGTTGTGTTAACAGTCAACCTCTCCAAGAGTGAATTTGGATGTGCTTATGTAAACTATTTGGGACATATTGTAGGTCAAGGTCAGGTAAAACCTATTGATGCTAAAATTAGTGCTATTTCTAGTTTTTCTAAACCTGAGAATAAGAAACAATTGATGCGTTTTCTGGGAAAAGCTGGATATTATAGAAAATTTTGTCAAAACTTCTCTTCAATTAGTGAGCCTTTGACCAAATTATTGAGAAAAAATGTAAAGTTCATTTGGTCTAAAAGTTGTGATACAGCATTTGAAGAACTAAATGCCATCCTAGAAAGTGCGCCAGTTTTAGCAACACCTAATTTTGATTGTCAATTTATATTAGCGGTAGATTTCGCTGCTGGCGGTGTTTTGTAACAAGAAGGTAAAGATGGTATATACCATCCTATTTGTCATTTTTCTAGAAAATTTAATAAACACTAGAGAAATTACTCCACCATTGAAAAAGAATACTTGTCTCTGATTTCGGCTTTACAACATTTTGAAATTTATGTTACAGCTTCAATTCAGCCTATCATTGTATATACTGATCACAACCCTCTTAAATTTATTCATAAAATGAAAGATAAAAATCAAAGACTTTTGAGGTGGAGTTTGACTTTGCAAGGTTTTAATCTAGACATTAGACACATTAAAGGAAAAGATAATGTCATTGCAGACGCATTGTCAAGAGTTTGATCAATTTCATACATGTAACACCTCTTCGTTTATTTTAAATGTTTTTCATTGCATTCAAACATTTTCTTTTGGGGAGGTGTTATAGGTAATGAAATGTTGTAAATATTCTATAATGTATTTTATTCATTGTTTTTATTTTGTACGGCCTTAATATTATGTAATTTGTTTGGCCTAGTTATGTAACTTGTTTACAATAAACAATGGTCAAGGTTATTACACCTTAGAACATATAGAAATTTCGAGAATTTAATTTTAATATTTAACACATAGAATTTTCTAGAGGTTTTCCTTACATAATCATTCTAGTCATGTGATTGTCAGTTGATTAGAATGTTCCAGTTGTATCTTGTGGTAAAAATTTTCTGGAAATAATAAATGTATTTATATAAGGTAGCAGAAATGGGTTGAGTCAGTCAGTTTAATAAATCAACATCAATTATTGTGAATCTATTATCAACTTTTTAGTGAGGATTATAAGGACTATTCTATTGGACATTTGTTGGTGGAATTAAGTGAACTGTTCATTTGGATTATTACTTGGACTTCATTGTTGTCAGATAAGTTATATATTGTATTTAATTTGTAAAATAATTATTTTTTCGTCTGATTAAAAAGTTAATTTGAGCCAATTTTGTTTTATCTTTGCTGACTTTAATTGGTTTTTTCTGCCACATAACAACAGAGACATCATAACGAGTCTTAACAGGCAGAACAGAACTGAATCTTGTCTGACCAGTTTGATCTTGTTCGATCTTGACAAAATTAGCACGTCTTGATCGTCCTTGAAAGTAATTGTCTTGAAAATGAACTGAAGGTCTTATATTGTCTTGACAAAATTGTGTTAAGCATGTCAAGACAGTGTTAAGATCAAAATGGCCAAACAAGATAATAATATTTGTACTAGTGATAGGTTGTTTCGGCCGCACTGCATACAGTAAATAATGCTGATCATCACCTCTACCTACAGCATATTGATAATTTTTTTTATTTTGGACATGAAAGTGTAAGAAAGGGTTTGAACAATTTTGAAAAAAGTAAATATGAATAAAAATGAATCAATAATTTCTATGGTGTAAATATTATTTTTATCTAACAATACCGTAAGTTAATAATGTCAAATTCAATAATTTAAGGAAAACGTTATTTAAATACTGGCAGACAGCTGGCGATGATTTATGAATGCAGATTATGATCGAGTCTGGCACCGGTGGCTTTTGCATCAGATATCTGCTATTCGTAGAGACCTTGTATCATGTACATTTCTTCCTTATTATTTCATTGTTCATATGAGTAATACTTGATTGCCTTCAGTTATTGGATGTCGATTCTTTGCGTTACATTCGCCTCGAATATGTGTAATATACTTGACCGAAGAATCTAGCCTTATGAAAAGGGTGGTCCAAAGGGGTTACAGGAAAAAAGGGGTTCCAATGGAATTTTGTCTACATACTGATTCTCTTCATCTGGATCCGTCATATCGTTGTTTTGTTTAATTTATTTATTAATCACCCTGTATGTGTGTTCTGGGAAGAGAGTAGGGGAAGGACATCAATTAGTTGTGTCTTCAATTGCAGCCAAAAAGATCTGACACACATTGAATAGATATAGTTTATACGTTGCTTATGGAATATTCATAACGCTTGGGATCTACAAAAATTAAGATTGAGACGAAAACAGGTTTTATCTATGTGTAAAGTATTTATATAGGTATATTATTTCAAGTTTAGGACAGTAAAATGGTAATCATTTATAGTTGATGTCGAAAAAGATGCTTTTGATTTGCAATGGAAGGGGGTTTGCCCCCATTTAGCCAATTTTATCCATCGTTTCTTTGAAGTGTCTGTAACCAGGCAAGGATCATTGCTGTTTTGAGCTTTGTAGGTTGTTTTGCACCGAATTTATCTTTTGGCCCTAGGATGTCGGATCTTAGAAATTATTTTTGGTAATTGTTTTTATTTAACTTATTTGCTGTATGACGAAAGTACAATTTTAATGCCTTCATATACAAAGAACATAGTACATTTAACATTTTTATTTTATTTTATAGTGCGATTATAAACAAAACTCTCTTATCCAGGGTCTCTCTTCCCCATTTCATTACATAAACACATGCACACATAACGGTTAGGATGTTACCTTCTCACAGTATTCTTGTAACATAAAGAGCTATAAATACCAATACAATCACAAACACGCATTATATCATCTTCATTTTTTCATTTTTAAATTGTATCAACTTTGATGGTTTGTGCTGCACTCGTATAAATATGATCATAAAAAACATAGAAACAACAAAATATTTTAATTGCGCTTAAAGGTCAGATTTTTAAAAGAATAATTTTACTGTAAATGACCAGTACAAATTTATCTTACAAATTTCAAACAATTTCAGCTATATCAAACCAAATACTCTGCCAAATCATTTTCACACTGTTTTCTTTTCACGCCTCTTAAGGTTGTATTGATAACAAAATGTCTTGTGGGACTAAAAACCTTTATATATCTTCCTTTTTCTGTTTGTTTGTTTTCACAAAACAAAAAAGTTAAAAAAAAATCATGCTGGCACACCATCTTATCCTGAAATGTAAAATATTGATGTCATTATTCATGCATCATTCAAAATAGTTGTTTGATAAGGGTAGTAGACGAGCAATGATATCGGTATAACTTTTTATGTAAAATTATATTCTTTGTCACGCATTGTCATTAAATATTAAAAACAGCTTAATTGTTTTATCATAAGTGAAAATCGAACCGTCCGTCTAAAAAAAGTAAAATCAAAGGAAAATGGCAAAATAGGAAACACCAAGAAACAAAGAAATCACACGGCACCGAAAAGAGAAATGATAATAGGGATACACAAATGAACAACACATACCCAATGAAAAACATTTGTGATATCAGGCGCACCGACAAAGTAAGCATATTCTGCTTCTTATAATACATCCAGCGTGTTGAACATGTGAGTTTTGATAATAAAGTCAAATCCAGCAAAGCAAATACACCTTTAGCTGTAAAGTCATCCGGGAAACAGATATTCCATAGCAGTCCACAAGGTTGAAATGTCGACCGTAAAACTTCTATAGTGATGACTTCAATTTATGCGTAATATACTCTTGTCTAAGCAGCCCATATGTGCGCATCTACCTTTTGTGTTATTCACGTGCAAAATTTGCTCGACAACTAACTAATTATCCATCGCCGAAACAAAGAAGCATATGTCCTCCTCCCTGAGATAATCATCTCTTCCTCATCGTCCTCGCAATATTGGAGTCACTACGTCCTTTTCACATCGTAAAGTAGTACATAATCCGACTTATTAGAGATTTCTTACAATTCAACGAAAGATACTTAAGAACAAATTGGACCATACATTGTATATTTTACGAAATGATAAGGCGTAAAAGAACATGAGACCATAACACATACATTAACTCCAACTGCAATTAATTTTAATGAGCAGTGAGGTCATTTCGGAAATTAAGTCCCCATCAGCAGTACTAGAAACCAAACATTATAAATCCATTGCACTCATTTTAAAAGCCCTATAAAGTATACGTTACCTTGCTCAATTGAATTTTAGTGTATTTCTATAATGACTGAAGTTCAAGTTGAATATTCCTAAAATTCTGTTTTGTACATAAATCTCTTTTATTTAAACTAGATACCTTATCGGTATGATCCGTTGCATAGGTGAAATCGGGCACGTTAGATCGGTAAAATTGGTTATAGTAATTATGAGTAAATGTTACTGAAAATCTTTATTTGAAAACATGTTTTCAAATATTGAAATCTTTCAATATTGATATATTAGCTATTGTAATAAAATATTTTTAAATATTACCTATTGTATAAGTTCCTATTAATATCATTGGCGGATACGCTCACGTGATTTCAAAAATATTCAGTATATTTCAGCGTTGTTTCAAAGTTTAGGTATATTGACGCTATGTTTCTATTTTTAAGTATATTGACGCTATGTTTCTATTTTTAGTTTTATTGACGCTTCATGTCTCGTTTGAATTTCAGACTATAGTTTTTCACTAAGAAAGGTCTTATGAAAAAATTTAAAAAAATATGGAAAACGCTTAACACATTAGAAGGAGTTTCCGCCGGGGAACAATGATAAAGGGGATATTAAAATGTTTCTAAGAGCAACCACTGAAATCAATGAAAAATATATTTAACAGTTGTAACATTTTTTTCTATTGCACACTTCACGTAAACGCGCTCATAAAAAGGCTTATTTGTTTGTTTTCTTTATTTGCAATTTTAGGATATTTGTCCGCATTATTTATCCTATAAGCAGTCATGTTACCCATCCTAGATGCTGGCAGATCTACACCCGCCTTCAAATAAAGGTTCAATTTCTTATTAAATTCCGATGTATTGACAAAATTTTTCTTCACAAAAATGTAATGAGATACCATAAAACTACATATGTAATATAAAAATGATGGACTTTTTACTCTGTCAATATGTTAAATATGGACCTGTTAGGAATATTTCGACCTCGGACTTCGTCCTCGGTCAATATAAACCTAACAGGTCCATATATAACATATTGACTTCGTAAAAAGTCCATAATTGATAAATATAAACATTCCAGTAAATTTTTGTAAATTTTGTTAAAAACTAAGGAGTAACTCCCTCATGCAAAGCTCTGTCCTTAGCTGATTTTGGCTTTATATTTAGATCATATTGTTTATTTGTTCTCTATCAGTTTATAAACATCTTTGAGTTAATGGTCTTACAAACGTTAAGATTTTATCTGCACTGAGGAGACATAAGTTGTCGAAATGCGCATATGCAGATTTTAAATTCACAGTAACTTCGGTATTTAGTTATTTCTTTGAAGTCTCTGTAACCAGGCAACGATCATTGCTGGTTGCAATTTTGCAGGTGGATTTACACCAACTTTGTCTTTTTGGCCCTAGGATGTCGACTCTTAGCAATTATTTTTGGTATTTTTTTACACTCATTTGCTGTATGACGAAATGTAAAAGAATGGATAACAGGAAACATCCAGAAGGGCTTAAAATTATAATTACATGCCACACTCTGTCATAGAACTACACATGGAAAACACGAATAAGACAAGAGACAAACGTAGAAAACAATAGGAACTCGGGACAGCCGGACTTGGTACCGGCACTAGCAAAAGCCAGTGGAAGGGTTAAACCGGTTTATGGGCACCCAAACCTCCCCTTTATCTGTCCCGTTACCCTATAGTATCATAAACACGCGAATAAAACCCAATACAGGTAGGCTACTAACACCATGAACACAATTTTGAAAGGAAAGAAGAAAAAAGCAATACGTAATTTTGAAAGATGGGTCAAGGGGTGCTCGCCGCTAAACTGCCGGCTAGCTCAAGGATCAAAGTTCAATTTTAATGCCTTACTCATACAAAGAACATAGTACATTTAACATTTTATTTTATTTTAGATTGTGATTATAAACAGAACTCTCTCTTATCAAGGGTCTGTCCTCCTCATTTCATTACATAAACACGTGCACACAGAATGGTTAGCACGTTGCTTCTCACTGCATTCTTGTAATATAAAGAGCTATACATACCAATACAAACACAAACACACATTACATCATCTTTTTTCCATTTTCAAATTGTATCATCTATGATGGTTTGTGCTACACTTGTATAAATATAATATTAAAAAAGAAACAACAAAAGATTTTGATTGTGCTTAAACGTCAGATTTGTTCAAGAATAATTTTACTGTAAATGACCATTACAAATTTATGTTACAAATTTCAAACAATTTTAGCTATATCAAACTAAATACACTGCCAAATCATTTTCAAAATGACACTATTTTCTTTTCACGTCTCTTAAGGTTGTATTAATAACAAAATGTCTTGTGGGACTAAAACCTATATATCTATATTTCTGCATTTTTCTGTTCGTTTGTTTTCACAAAAGCAAAACAGTAAAGTAATTCATGCCGGCACACCATCTTATTCTGAAATGTTGAATATTAATGCCATTATTCATTTTACACTTGCTATGCATCATTCAAAATAGTTGTTTGATAATGTAATTGAATATAAGGTAGTAGACGAGCAATGATATTGGTATAACTTTTTATGTAAAATTATATTCTTTGTAACGCTTTGTCATTAAATATGAAAAACAACTTAATTGTTTTATTATAAGTGAAAATCAAACCGTCCGTCTAAAAAAAGTAAAATCAAAGGAAAATGGCAAAATAGGAAACACCAAGAAACAAAGAAATAACACGGCACCGAAAAGAGAAGTGAAATTGGGATACACAAATGAACAACACATAAAAACCATTGGTGATATCAGGCGCACCGACAAAATAAGCGTATTCTGCTTCTTATAATACTTCCAGCGTGTTGAACATGTGAGTTCCGATAATAAAGTCAAATCCAGCAAAGCAAATACAACTTTAGCTGTAATGTCATCTGGGAAACAGATATAAAGATCGAGATGTCGGCCCTAAACTTCTGTAGTAATGACTCCAAGTTATGCGTAACATACACTTGTCTAACCAGCCCATTTCCGGGCATCTACCTTTTGTGTTATTCACGTACAAAATGTGCTCGATTACTAACGCAATCATGTAAAATATATTACCATGCGATGCAATAGGTACCTCGATTCATACCTGCACGCTATAATTTATCCATGGCCGAAACAAATTTGCATATCTCCTCCTTCCTCAGAATATCATCTCGCCATATTGGATTCACCACGTCCTTTTCACACCGAAGAGAAGTACATAATCTGACTTATTAGAGATTTCTTACAATTTAACGGAAGATACGTAAGAATGAATGGGGACCATACATTGTATATTTTACGAAAGGATAAGGCGTGAAAGAACATGAGACCATAACACATACGTTAACTTCAACTGCAATTAATTTTTATGAGCTGTATGGTCATTTCGAAAATTAATTCCTCATTTGCAGCACTAGAAACCAAACAAAAAAATCCATTGAACTCATTTTAAAAGCCCTATAAAGTATACGGTACCTAGCGCAATTGAATTTTGGTGTATTTCTATAATGACTGGAGTTCAAGTTGAATGTTCCTCAAATTATGTTTTGTACATAAATCTCTTTTATATAAACTGCATGCCTTATCGGTATGACCCGTTTCTTAGGTGAAATCGGGCACGTTAGATCGGTAAGATTGGTTCATAGTAATTATGTGTTAATGTTCCTGAAAATCAGTGTTTGAAAAAATATTTTCAAAAATTAAAATCTTTCAATATTGATATATTAGCTATTGTAATAAAATATATTTAAATATAAACATTCCAGTTAATCCTGAAATAAAACTTTTCCTTTATTTCGTTTTTCTTTTCAGCTTTGCAAATAAAATTTATTTGGCGTAGTCTAAAACGATTATTGATGAAACGCAAACAGAATAGTTTTTTTTAGAAAAGAATAATAGGATGAAGATAATAGCAAAACATGTATAAACTGTTTTGTTTTCTTTTTCCGTATTTGTTCAAAAACGTTTCAGAAAGTACTATGTTTATGGACATTTTAATCGGAAGGATTTGAATTTCTCCCGTTACTTATATCAAGGATCCGTAAAACCATCTCGTCCAACTTTGATTCCGACATAGAAAAGTTCACTATGATTTTGTATTTGTAGACGTTTTATACAAATTTTACAATTTTTAAAACAACGGAAGTAAGAAGTTACAAAGCATAAGTAGATAAATAAAAGTCCAGAGACACGGCAAAATTGGAACACCGGAAGACAGAAAACCAAAGATACGACACGCAGACAAATGAACTTCTTATATATAACACGGAAAAACTAAAGCACAACAGTGTTAACTATAAAGACGAGAGGAGTGACATCAGGAGATAGGGAAGTGTAAGCATGTGATGTACCGTATAAAGCACCCATAAAACTGTCAGACAATCCTAGGTAACGTAAAACCTGACAAAACGTGAAACAGCACAAATAAATGCAAATAGTTTTATATTATGAATCAGAAGTTTCCGAACAATAATAATGTCAACCAGAAAATGAATTAGCAAACTCAAACAAAAAACAAACGAACATCATTTTTACCTGAAAATCATAAAACTAGCGTAATATGAAAAAGAAAGGGAATGGGGTAAATGTCAATGAGACAACATCCAATATCCAGGTTAAAACGACCCAAAACAATGCATCTAGGGGTCACCGTACGTACGGTCTTCAAGACAGTGAGGAACCTCACACCATACAGCAAACCCTAAATGGCCCCAAAAAGTAAACTAGAGGCTCTCAGGAGCCTGTATCGCTCACCTGGCTTTCAGTTGCCACAATGAATCTGACATTTTAAGTTATACAGCTGAAGTTAAGTCTCTCAAACTTTGTTAGCTCAAACACCCCCAATATCTTAAACTGTATTTTAAAGTCTGATCTTGTTTTACTATATTTCTTTGTTGCCCATTTTTCGACAAAAATGTCTTTGCTTATGACCACTTTCAACACCAGTTTTGAAGTTGAGAAATAATTTTGTAAATGGCGGTCAACAACAATTTTTAAAACCATATTTTTGAAGTTAGCACATCAATATTTATCTGGAAACCAAAATTCTCTAAAATAGGAAAATGTTGAATTTTCCCGCCTTTTTGGTGGCCATTTTGAAAATGACGGTCAACAAACAATTTTCAACACAACTTTTGAAGTCGCAACATCAACATTCACTTGGACACCAAATTTCATTGAAATCAGACAATGTTGAATTTTCCCACCTTTTTTGGCAGCCATTTTAAAATGGCAGTCAGCGAACAATTCTTAACATCAGTTTTGAATTCACAACATCAATATCCGCTTGGAAACCAATTTTCATTGAAATTTGGAAATATTGAATTTCCCGCCTTTTTTGACGGCCATTTTGAAGTGGCGGTGAAGGAACAATTTTTAACATTGGGTTAAATTTGCGACATTTGGAAACCAAATTCCATTGAAATTTGACAATGTAAAATTTTCCCGCCTTTTTTGGCGGCCATTTTGAAAATGGCAATCAACGAACAATTTTCGGTAACTGTTTTGAAGTCGGAACATCAATATCAATTTGGAAACCAAATTACATTGAAATTTGACAATGTTAAATTTTCCCGCCTTTTTGGGCAGCCATTTTCAAAATGGCGGTAAACAAACAATTTTCAGCATCTGTTTTGAAGTCGCAACATCAATATCCACTTGGAAACCAAATTTAATTGAAATCGGACAATATTGAATTTTCCCACCTTTTGTTGAAGCCATAGTCAGTACTTCGGTGCTGACCCGAAAGCCGATTCTATTTGGAACCTTAAAATATCTAAATTTTTGTAAATTTTGTTGAAAACTAAGGAGTATCTTCCTCTTGCAAAGCTCTGTCCTTAGCTGATTTTGGTTTTACATTTAGATCATATTGGTTATTAGTTCTCTATCAGTTTTAAACATCTTTGAGTTTATCTGCACTGAGGAGACATAAGTTGTAGAAATGCGCATATGCAGAATTTAAATTTACAGTAACTTTAGTATTTAGTCATTTGTTACCACTGGGTCGATGCCACTGCTGTTGGACTGTTAGTCCCCGAGGGTATTCACCAGCCCAGTAGTCAGTACTTCGGTGCTGACCCGAAAGCCGATTCTATTTGGAACCTTACAATATCTAAATTTTTGTAAATTTTGTTGAAAACTAAGGAGTATCTCCCTCATGCAAAGCTCTGTCCTTAGCTGATTTTGGTTTTACATTTAGATCATATTGGTTATTAGTTCTCTATCAGTTTTAAACATCTTTGAGTTTATGGTCTTCCAAACGTTTAGATTTTATCTGCACTGAGGAGACATAAGTTGTCGAAATGCGCATATGCAGAATTTAAATTTACAGTAACTTCGGTATTTAGTCATTTGAAAATGGCGGTCAACGAACAATTTTTAACATTGGTTTGAATTTGTGACATCAAAAACCTATTTGGAAACAAACTTCCATTGAAATTGGACAATGTTGAATTTTCCCGCCTTTTTTGGTGGCCATTTTGAAAGTGGCAGTCAACGAACAATTTTCAGTACCTGTTTTGAAGTCGCAACTTCAATATCCACTTGGAAACCAAATTTCATTGAAATCGGACAATGTTGAATTTTCCCGCCTTTTTTGGCGGCCATTTTGAAAATGGTGGTCAATGAACAATTTTATACACCAGTTTACATGTTGCCACATTTTAATCAATTTACACTAAACCTTCATCTTCTCTAGTTATGGATATAAAAGACACAAAATATGAAAATTTGAAAATTCCATGAAAAAGGGCAACAACTCCTACAAAGATTTTTGGATTTCCTTCAAAATTTCAGGGTGGATAGATCTTGATATGCTGAACCTTTTTGCAATTTACACTTGACCTCTATCTGTTACACTTAAAATATATATATATATATATATATATATATATATATTAATTAAAATTTAGAAAATTTTACGGAAAAGGGCAATAACTCCAACACTAGATTCCGGATTTTCTTTAAAATTGCAGGGCGGGTAGATCGTTACATGCTGATTATTTTCACTCCCTATCAGATTTTTGATATCTGTAACGGTTTTGGAGTTATTTGCAAAAAATGCAATTTACCCCTTTGTTCTATTTTTAGTAACAGCAGCCATGTTGCTTGGTTTTAAGACTAATCGAACACAATTTTGAAACTGTTTACCCTGGTGATGATTCAGTTCAAGTTTGGTAACAATTGGCCCAGTGGCTTCGGAGGAGAAGATTTCTTTAATTGATGATAAAAAGTATCAAATGTCTTAATTTTGACCGATAAAGGGCAAAAACTCCTATAAAGGTATTGAGATTTTCTTCAAAATTTCAAGGTGGGTAGATCTTGATATGCTGAACATTTTTGCAATTTCAAGTTAACCTCTATTTCTTATAGTTTTTGCGATAAAGAATAAGGAATATCAAAATTATCAAGATAAAGGGCAATAACTCTAAGACGGGTGTACGGCAGCTATGTTGTTTGGTCGTCGAACTAATCGAACACAATTTTCAATCTAGATACCCTGGTGATGATTCAGGCTAAGTTTGGTTCAAATTGGCCTAGCGGTTTCAGAGGAGAAGATTTTTGAAAAAGTTTACGACGGACGGACGGACGGACGGACGGACGCCGACGGACGTCAAGTGATGGCAATAGCTCACATGGCCTTTTAGGCCAGGTGAGCTAAAAAGTGAATAAATCAATGGAAACAAACCACATCCAATAACTCCAATATCAAGAAACTGAAATTTGATAAGAAGACAAGGAATGAATGAATGAAGGAATGTATGAATATCAAAAAATAAAAATATTATTTCATGAAATTTCAAATAACATAGGCCTTTACTTTATGAAATTCAAAGAATCATAACAAAACCTAATGTTTATCTATGAAGGAGTAGATGCACATGAGACAAAGACTTTACAAATACATGGTATAGACAAGCAAAACTGCATGAATACATACCAAAGCTAGAACGAGGAAAGAGGAAATTCTAAAATCATATATCTAAAATCATGGCATTTAACAGCAGCACGAATTGAGATAGAATGACAAAGACAAAACAAATAAACAAAAATGAATAAGAACGCCACAAAACTATAGCACTAGCACTGAACCCCTATAAAAACTCAGGTACCATCTGTTGCTTCGATAGGTAAACACGATCTGCTCCAAGCATGGCACCCCTCACACAGCCAGCTAAAATTATGGTTTTGAAATATCAGTTTGGTGACTTATATTAGTCTAGTGCTGCTGATGAGGAATTTATTTCCGAAATGGCCATACAGCTCATAAAAATTATTACAGTTGGAGTTAACATATGTGTTATGGTCTCATGTTCATTTACTCCATATCCTTTCGTAAAATATTGTTGGTTAATGTCATTTTCTAACGCTTAGACAAAACAATTGAAATTCAAGGTACGTGTTACTTCTCTTACCTGCAAACAGTACCAAGATGAAATTTTGACAAATTTCAATTTGAATATTAAGTATTCGGACAATAAATAGGTATCACAAATAAAACCGACTAAGACAAAACTAAAAGATGACATTTTGATGCACAAGACAACACAAAAAACTAAAGCACTGACAGTGTTAACTCCCACTGAAAACAGGGAGTATCAACAGGTGTTTCGGAAGGGTAAGCATCATCTGCTCCACTCATGGCAGCCGTCACACTGGTAGTGAAAAGTCCGGTTTCGTCACAGTCGGTGTTTTCAGTCCGGTAACAAACTCTGGATCTACCCAAAGATATCTGTTCTCATTTGTGAAACAGAAACATTATATTAGTCTGTCAAATCGTGTTGACGACCGTAAAACTTTATGATACTATAGGGAAACGGGATAGAGAAAGGGGAGGTTTGGATTCCCATATACTTGTTTAACCCTACCACTGGCTTTTGCTAATGCCGGTATCCCGAGTTCCTATCGTTATTTATGTTTGTCTCTTGTTTTCATTTTTGTTTTTCTGGTGAAAATTTCTTGTAAATTGTGGCATGTGATTGTAGTTCCTGGCCATTGTAGGTATTTGCTGTTTTCCTGTTTTTGTAATTCTGTAGTGACAATTGCAACAGTGACTGTACATACCCTTGATGTATAAGTTTTTGAAACAGTAATCTCGCTCTGTTGACAAAATCGCTGTAAAAACTACAGGCACGGCAATAGCGAATGAGTTGCGTGATGTAAACACCAGATGCCGGGAATTGGGAATATTACTGCTCAAAAAACGAGAAGTTCACTATTGGAATGTCGAAATCATCGCGCTTTTTCGTAAAGTTTTGTTTTCAGACGTCCAGAGTTGTCAATGTACAGTTGGGTGCAAACATAACCTCTCGCCAAGTTAACTTGAACCAGTCATAAAAGCTCCTCTAAGTTGACTTACAGTTGGTTGAACGCTCAACGTTACAACATGAACGGAACGCGAACGGAGTGTACACGCGAGTGGAGCGAACGGAAAACGGAATGAATTACACGCTTCAAACGAGTCGTTGCATTCATACACGCTTCAAACGATTCGTTACATTCATACACGCTTCAAACGATTAGTTGCATACATACACGCTATACACGGAACATCTACACTGAATGAACGAAATAAATCATTTCAATCGTGTATTTCGCTCATATCGTGTGTGTACACGATATGAATGAAATACACGCAAGAATGTTGATTTGATTGGCTAACGTGAGAATTGATAAAAATTGCAAATTTGTTGAAAAAACGAAACAAATAATAATAAATCTAAACTCTTTGAATGACGATAAATTTAATCAAAATTATTTTAATTAAACTCTGAATAGATATTAGTTCTGTTTAACAAAAAAAAAGTTCCTTTGGAGATTTTTCAAAGTCAAACCCTTGCGTTCTGTCTTACAAATACAAATACAAATATTTTATTGGCACAAACTCAAACAACTGGTAGCCTTCGGTTACATTTTGGCCTGAGAAACGGGACCTGGGATGAATCCAGTGGCAGCAAACAACATGAAACTAGGACAATGTTCAAATTTGTATTTGATAAAAGGCGACTACAGCGTTACATTTCATTAAAGAGTTGATTGAACACAGAACATCTCAAGGACCGATATGATTTTTTTTTGGTTGATCATATGCAAGAAGATGATCGATTTATCAGTACACAAAAACATAACTTGCTTACATGAAACAAACCTGTAGTACTTAGATTCATCTGCATTGCTTTGTTTAACACTTTGTTTGTGCTATGTTTCAAAAGGTTTTAGCACTATATAGTTTTCGGAAAGATTGCATTTATCATCAGTAGCAACAGTGTAATAGTACCTTGTAAATGCTATAAGGGTATAGGGGTCAACATATTTGAAAGGGTAAAAAAAAATTCAACAATGTGGCCAACCATAAAGTGAATCACACACCGGTTGTAAATGCTTCAAAAAAGGATTTTCCATAACCTTTTTCTATTAATTTCCCCCTTTACTTGTTTAGGCCACTGTTTTTTTTTTAATTTCTGGTTTTACGAACTTTTTCCTAAATGTTGGTGGGTAGGAGGAATTAAGGTCGCTCTGAATAAAAAATAAAATTCTAAAAAAATTTAGGTCAGGCAAAAAAAACTGTAATTTTGGATCAAGATAATAGAAATTTTATTGAATAATAGACCAAATATTTGAATGGTAGGGAAAAAAATCAAGAAGCAAATTTTTCTATTCAAATTTCGGCCTAAATTTCTAAGGTAGGAGGGTTCGTAAAACTAGAAAATGAAAAAATCAACAGCCTTACAGAAAAAAAAATGTCCGGCTGTCTTGCCTAGAAGCAGTGCAGTCCCTTCTCTCAAATTTGAACACCTGCATAATGTGATAATGATATTCTGGTTCTGACAGGATGAATAAATTTTCATATTCCACATATTTTGAATAAAGCCCTTTGTTATTTCCTGCAAAGCCTATAAGAATGCAATTCTCGGTGTTTATCATTTATCATTATAGAAAAAGATTACCCGGATTTTTACCATAATTTATCCACTCTCCATAGTTAGATTTGAAAATTTTAAAAAGCAATTAAAATCTAAATATCTCTATCATTGAATGTATGTACACTTATGTTTAGGTAGATCATGTCTCTTCCTTTTTGATAGAATGAAAACAAATTCATGGTGAATGTCATTTCTTTAAATTCCTCATGGTACATAGAATAACAAATTTTGTTTTTTTGGCTATTCATCATAAGTAAATACAACTAGATTACTGACAAAGTCAGAAAGGGGCCCATCCTTCCCCCTTTTGTGTCCAAAAAACCTGTTTGCCGAATTTCATATGCACAAATACCTCAGTTTCTGTAAATTTGGTTTATGAATATGGCCATATTGACCAATTATGTCTCAGTCTCTTCAGTGCAGATCTTATCAAAACATTTGGAAGACCATTAACCAAATGTTTTCCTCAAAATG